>VUQG01008562.1:20509-44943 GCA_015106755.1 Etia nguti | reverse complement strand
TTATAAAAGTTACCATTCTTACCCTATTTCCTACAGTGAAAAAATAATTATTTTATTAATTATTCTCTCTTAAGCTTTTTCACTGCCTTTGTCTTGGTAAACCTGCACTGGGTTTTATGTTCTTCTGTATTAAGCACATTGATTTTGCCGGTAATGTTGCTATATGCTATTGACATTGTCATTGCCATTAAGCAACATATTTGCCTGTGCCTTTTTCAGACTTTATAATTTGAATTCTGTGATCTGCATGCAAGTTATAATGTTTGTCATTTAAATGTAAATGATATAACATTATCAATATACATTCAGGGTTTAAAGTGCATTTAAAGCACACTTTGTATACATGTAATATACAAAATATAAGCTATAAGACAAACATACACAAAGACTCTAGAGCATGCATGCAAAAACATAAATAAATCTTATGTAATATTTTTTTGTTTTTTTTCTGCCAGGACATTTATTGCAATAGGTGATTAGACTCATTCAGCATCATTATCTCCTTCAGACACACAGTTGGGAGCAAAAGCATAGAGCAACACGGCCTATATGAACTGGGCTGACGATGGATTTTTGGCTCATGGTACACCTGCCCAAGATATTTACACTGGATTGACACTTAGCCGGCACTTAGGAAAGTATTGCAGAGAAAGACATGAATGTATTTCACATAAATTATTATTCTATTTTGAAGATTTGAACAATTTCATGATATGAATAATAATTTTTCCTAACCCAAGTGCAAAATAGTGTCAAATACACTTCTACAGAGAGAGAGGTTTAGGACTTTTAATAAATAAAAAGAAAATAAAATGTTGCACTACAATCTACATAAAGGGGTCTCAATACTTTCTGAATCCTCTCTGAAATTGAATTCATATAAATCAAAGTGTACTTGCTCAAATCATTTCTTATTAGCAGACCATATATTATTTAAAATGCACCCGCAGTTATTATTGGATATATGTGTGCCTCGACAGACATATATATGCACAAACATGCGCATGTGCATAACCAGACACACAGGTGGGACATCTAATCTCAGTCATTCTTTGAGTTTGTAGACAGCAGACTTTCATGGAATCCCTTTGCAAATTTAACCAGCCACACTGGAAAAACTTTACCACTTCATGTTTTCAATGTGAGCATACTATGCCAAGCACATTTCTCCATAACATGTTAAAGATAAACTTTATATCCAGGACAACATTTTAATCTGAGAGACGTATACACAAATAGCAGCTTTCAATTAAGGTACATTGTATCTTAGGATTGAGTTTAGATTCATTTTGAATCTGTCTGTAAACTGGAAGGTCAAAGTTTAAACTCTCATTTCCTTAAATTAGATCCACATTGACTCTAATGGGACTGCTCTGTAGATGACCACTGATGTTTTTGACGATACTGTCCTGCCCCAATACATATCTACTATCCTAAGGCATGAATATTTTCCTACATTATTACTGAACAATAATAAATATATAATATATACAATGTGACATTGTTGTTGTATTATATAGTATAATGCACAATAGACATCAGAGGTGTACAGTGCAAATCAGAGTTACAGATTAATACAAATGTTTGACAATACTTCATAATACATTTAGAACAAATTTAACATTTACCCATCAAATACAGGTATAAATGATCAGTTTCTCAAAATGATGACATATTTCAGCATTACTAATTGCTTTATATGTGCATTTTTTTCTTTTTAACTGTATTTATTCAATCTTCCTTAATTAAAATAATTCACCTTGAATTACTTAATTCACTGTTATTTCTATTAAATACATGGCTGCACCAGGGTTTGATCCCACCCAGGAAATTTACTTAATAGCACTACATGGCTGCATGCTCTCTCAAAGAAAAAGTTGATCATTCTATTTTATATTACTATAATGTTCCCTGTGGAGGTTTGGAACCTTAGAAAAAAACTTTCTACCTTCATCATCTATCATATGATGTCATACATCTGCACATGTACTGTTGGTCACTCGAGTCAATAAACAAATGTCTGCTTTGGTCCCTGTGGGCTAAATGAGCTAGCTCAATAATGCTATTGTTCCTTTGGGGGATCTACAGTTGATTAAGTACCCTGTTGAGAGAGTGGAGCTGTTGCCAAACAAATACTAAAATGTCCACAGCAACAATGGTTGGTCCAGTGCCAGAGATAATTATCCACTGTGTGGATTCACACACCAATGGCTGCAGAGCTGCCAAAGTGCTCGCCTGACACTGAGCATTTAGGATTCGGTGCCTTACCCGAGAACACAAAGGGACCAGGGATCAAACTGCCAAACTACTCCTTATGATTAGGGGACAACCTGCTCTAAATACAAACTTCTTATCAAGTGTGAAATTATTTTACTTATTTCATTTATGTAGCATTAAAGTTCAGTCTTGTTTACAATAACGCAGTGAAACACAATGATGTGATTCTGTTCATTAGAAGATTCTTAAACATAAAGATAGAAGTAATTAATTCACTGGCAGTTTTCTGTTTTTTGTTGGGGGGTTTTTGTAAGTTGTTAGTCATCTTTTGGTATAACACACCACAAGTATACTGCTACAAAAAGTGAGTGTAAAGAACATGGTGATAGCATTAATATCTACTTGTCTTATTTATAACTACATATATATATTTCCCTTCTTATGATTGCAATGGTGCCTACTCCTGCTGCTCAGGATAACAGTCTGTGCCAGTATGACAGACGGCAGCACGTAGCCCATGTGCGCCTTGGGAATTGACAGTTTGTGTCAGCTGTGTCTTCTACCTGTCGTCAATAAGCTGCCACTAACTCTCTTCCTCTTTCTCTGGGCAGGTTTGTTTTCCGTCCACTTGTATCTAAAGGCTCCTTGCTGGGTGACATACCTCTGTAATGCCAAGGAGCTCCAGAGCTATTTATCTCCATCTCTGCACCTTTTGGAATTAGTAACATCGCATTTCACTAGTGATTCCTCAATCAACAGCCGAGTGCTTGGACATCTGGCTGTAGCTGTGATACTTGTATATTCTTACATGTTGAAATAGCAGCAAGTAAATGAGTGAGTTGGTGAGTGATTGACTGAGTGTTGAATTTGTCAGGGAAGCACCATGTTTAGTCAGTGGTAAGACCTTCAGGCATACGAACTACAAACAGGAATGTAATATCAAATCTCCAAACAACCATGGTTTGAAAACTTGTAAATTAGTGAAGCTGAGCATGATCTAGGATGTACTGTCTAAATAACCTAAACAATGAGCTGGCTGCTAGATTTTCCTGTCTGAATTTTACCTGTACTTTGGGCAGTGTACATCTAAAATACTCTCAATAAACTGCAAGAGTCAATTTGCCAGCATTGATATTTTTTCTACAGCAGCAGAAAGACGTTGGTATGCCTCAGCCTGTAAGTGCGGACAATTTTATTTAACTAATTTCAAAATATTTGTGGGGGGTCCAAGAAGTTTCGGAGTTGACCACACTTATCCTTTTTCAATAAAGTGCAAAACTGCAGCGATAAAATGCATAATCATTCACTCTTAATTATTAAAGCAAGCAACAGAGTTGCAGAGTTGCACGTGTTGTATTTTTAAATATTTTTTTTTATGAACTGCATTTAAAATAAACTCTAAAATTAACTGAACTGTTTTTTACAGTTTGAAAAAAATGTCCAGATTACCAGCAGCAAAGTGGCTAATATTGTTTCCACCTTATGAATCTTTTTTGTGCATGTTTCATCGCAGTAAAATATATTCCTCCTAGTATAGCAGAAATGACCACAAGCTCAAACTGCAAGCTGAGTTTGAATGTGGGTATCAACTCAGTTTTCACTGTATACTGTGCACAAAAGTACAGGGCCACCTATTACACCTACAGCAGCTGCTTGGCCATAGAAACCCATGCTATGAAGCTCCCAGCACACAGTTTTTGTGCTAATGTTAATAATAGAGGAAGTTTGGAAATATTGAGTACAATACTATATATTTGGTAATATACTATAGTTACTGATTTAAAGGAGCATTGCTCAAAAAATATAAGAATGCCCAAAATGCTGACTGTAAGTAATTTGATTACATGTCAATTTTCCATTTAATTTTGTTACATAAGTACAATGTGAAACATTAAATTTAATGGAATCTGGTCAAATAAAATGTATGTAATTAGTATATTTACTAATTACATACAGGTTACAAACCTACTACTATATTTATTTGTTGTATTTCCATTCTTTTCATTTTCTTTGTTGTAAAGCACTTGTTGATTTTTATCTGCGAAAAGCGCTATATAAATAAATTTTACTTACTTACTTACTTACATTCAGTGAGCATATTTTGTTTAATTTTTAGAGTTTTAATTGTTTGTTTTTTTTAATTTAATAAATCAACCTTTGATTTTATACATTTCAGTTGCATTTTACTCAAACGTTTTTAGTTTCAAACTTACTGCTTCATGTTTATGAGGGCAAAAATAATTTATTTGAGTGCTGGTCGCTTTCAGCCACTATCTGGATTAGAGCTCAGTGACCCTGTCTGTAACTTTATGAAGTCTGCCACTTTATGCCTGAATTGCTGTGGTTTCTAAGCACTTCCACTTTGCAATAATACCACTTAAAGTTGAAATATCTAGGATGAAAGAAATTTCACAAGCTGAATTGTTGCAACAGTGGCATCCTACTACAGTCCCACACATGAAATTCAATGAGCTCTTTAGATGAACCCATCCTTTCACAAATGTTTGTGAAAGCAATCTGAATGGCTAGGTGCTTGATTTTAAACACATTCTACATTGTCCACAGTGTATTTGTAACTCCCCTTATGATGTATCTTGATCTGGTGGTATATTTCAATCAGCTTTGAATCCATCATGAAACAAATATTGCTTTACTCTGCTATGTATGGTAACCAGTAATTTACCCGAAGCCTGCTTCTCAGCTGCTGGTTAAACATTTAAAGTGTATGTCAAAAAAGTAATATAAAATCTTTAAATTGCCTGGTTTTGTCACTGTAGCTTCAGAATGATGATGAATTAAACTGAATTCTTCATTGTCTGTGGGCTCAGACGTCAACTCCATATGACAGGAACACTGAAAGAGCTCAATTTTAAGTCTAGGCCCTCAGATTATACTAATTATACGCAATAACAGACTCAGTTCTTTGAAGGTTAAGCCTCATTAACTTCTCCGTGTAGGCACATGTAGCAGTAAAAGATCATCGGAAAACCCCTGGAAGAGTGTCAACATGTACAAATTCGGCTGTATCTACAAGTGGTATGTATTGTAAGTATTTCGGCATGCTGTACTTTCTGTAAAATATTCTGACTTCATGTTTTTTCCATTTTGTAAGTAGTTTTGTTAAAACCAGTAATGTTTTTTAAACCAAAATGTGCATGTATTGTTTATCCAAGATCCATTCATTCACCTGACAGTTGTTGTTGATCTACTTATCAACTTCAGCTTAGTAAATTGTGTGATTTTGACTGCAATTCTGTTAGGCCTTTTTTGTAAATGAAAAAAGACAAAAAGGTAATCTACTTGGTTTAACCTGAAATAAAGTTGAAACACACAACCTTAAATCCATCTGCTTCCTCGGTGCTGGTACAAAGTTCATCTTTAAAAGAAACACCTGTTTCAGAGATGCTCCCTCCCTCTGTTTCAAGCTTTATTGTTGGAGGTGGGAAAACAAAGATGGTATTTAATCGTTCATATTAGACATGTTTTTGATAAACCAAAGATTTTAAAGTATCTCAGTGCACTGGCTCTAAGGTCACTGCCTTCCACCTAACAGAGGACTCATATGGTAAGAGAATGGGTCCTGTAAAGGAGACCAGAGATTTACTGTGTTTTCCTCATACCCATGCTTCGATGCCATAAAAGTTTTTGATGTATTTTCAGCAATACTTTTTAAGCACATCTATGCCATAAGGCAGAGACATAATTCACTTATGGCTATAGCTGAGTCATAGCTTTTCAAAGCCTGATCTAAACCTGATTTGAGTTGCTGACGCACACAAGAGCTCATCTAGAGTGTTGTGATTTTTTTGGGCAAAAGCAGAATATTTGTACAGGTCAAAATGGCAGCAGAATAGTCCATACAGAATGGATTTAAACTAATATAGTATGATGTTGTGTATGCTATTGTTATGGTCCTATGTTGTTATTGTTGATATTGGCACCATAACTGCACTACACAAGTCAGTGTTAATTAAAACTCCTATATTATACCCTCATTTTTTTTTTCCATAATTCACTTTTTATAAATGGGGAAATAATTTTGGTGGCTTCTGTGGATATTTTGTTATATATTTATGGTTATATTTAATTTATGATTTTTTTTTAATTGATTGGCTTCATTGCTGCACATCACAATCGTAAGTATATACTTCTGTTGTCATCTTGGTAAACAAAAGGCATATAAAAAGTATTCCCAAATTTCTTCATTTTTGCAGCCTTTGGATTTTCTAGACATACATTGTGTTGCAGCGAAAATTAGCTAAAACTATTTATATTATACATGCAGAAGAAGAACATTCCCCATATTTTCCCACACTGATTATCCAAAAGAAAAATAATATGTTGCTTACATATAGATTTTTAGAGCTGCATATTATGGATTAAATGTTTCAGGGTGTCTTAACTTAGAAAGGAACCACTGCCACTTTTAGGCATGACAATTGTGTTATTTAAATGTACATGAAACCCCCATTAAATGTGATTGAATAAAAACAATCCAAAGATAAAATTATTACATAATTACAATTTATTGTGCACTAAAAATGAATCAGAACATTTCCATATAAGGATGTAAGACAAAACACATCCACGTCTGATGCAGACAAGCGAATGCATGCAATATTTAGTTTCAGAAATGTTACACCGTAAAGAGTTTTGGCAGTGAGGCTGCTCTAATTAAGCTTAGATGTTTTGGTTCGTAGTTCAAACTAACCCATTTTTATTTGGAGAGCAGTAAGGGTTCAAACTTGTCCTCTGAGTGATGTGATTGGAGGACACTAAATCCTTGTTCTGTTAAGGCTCAAAGAAATATTGTGGATGAGAGAAAATATCTTGGCAAAAAGCATCAGTCAGAGATGCTCATGGGAAATTATTGTTTTTAAGTTAATAAGTTGTTTTACTCTTAGCTGAGTGAAAGGGGATTTTAGGGATTCAAATCAAAACAAACAAAATGTCCAAATGAACTAAAGTGCAAAGGAAGAATCCTTGGAAGGAAATCAGTTCTACACATGGTATGAGCAAAATAAAGTCCAGATGTAGTGAGCTGATTTTCTGCTTCAGCTGTGTTTATAGGCATGCACTAACTAACACAAACACACACACAAATTCTCAAAATGGCTTGTCAGGAATAAAAAATTATGAAGGAGCCCACAGTTTCTTCATACTAATCAAGATAAATAGCCTCTACTGTAGCAAATTGAACTTGCTCCATTTAATGCTTCTCTAATTTCTTATCTCAGCTGAGACACGGCATTAATACAAATTGTGAACATGAAGGTTTGGACCATATTTAAAAGCTTGAATGCAGCCACATGATTAATGTAGTAGAGTTGACAGATAAGAGCAGCTGTCAGATTTTAGCACCTTGACAGTCAATTTTAACTGAGTCTTCTGCACATTTAGTATATTTAAAATATAAACTATGTATAATAGCAATATAATAATTTTCATTAAATCTGCTGCATTTCATCCGGTGGGCATAATATAGTTTTATGTGTAATAAGTATATTTTTTTCTACCTTACACGCAGAAGACAGCTTTTTCATTATATTATTATATATATTATATATTTTCATTTTCAATAATAAAACTTATAATTACAATCAACAATGAACTCCTTTGCATGATTTCTCCAAGTTAGGGGATGCACTTTTCTCTCACTGACTACTGTTGCAATATTGCTCCCCCTAGTGTACGTACTTCTCTGCTGAATGAACAAGAAAACAGAAATTGTAAACAACTTATTTTACACAAGCAAGACTAGTCATATTTCTTGATATCCCTGTTGATGATGGTGTTGAATTTACACGTCTGCAAAGCTACAGGTTTCAACTTGGGCAACAAAAATTAATCACAAGAGACAAATCTCTCCCTTAATATCTCCAAATATTGAGCACATCTCAAAGAGCAATGCTGTAACTGATCATTAGGCAACACTCTCGGGTTCAAGCTCTCTTTGAAAACAGCCCAATTAGCAAATAGAATGCTGATCCCTCTGTCACTGTGCCTTTCAATCATTAAACCGCCTTTCTTTATGAGTCCAGAGATGAGGTTTAGGTGCTAACAGAGCAGGACGCAGAAGGAGCCAGGGCCATAAAATCAATTGGCTTCCCATATCTCCATAAAGTCATATTTTTCGTGCTTCACACATAGTTATGTTCTATTTGCCCAGGAATGAGATATACCGACTCATAGAGATAGATTGTTAACTTCATTAACCATGAAATTGGATGCTTTTTTCATGTCTTTTAGATATTCTGTACTTTTTAAACTGTGTTATGTGATACTGGCATTTAAAACACCTTTTGAAAACTTAAAGAAGGCACAATTAATCATTTTGATTAATCTAAATGTTCTAAAACAAACATTATATGGTGGTTGTGGGTGTTCCAAGAGCCCATGCAATAGTCTAACTTGTCTGGGCAGGGCAGAGCTCTGGGGTGGGTAAATCTACCTCCAGTACCCTGGGGATGTGGGATTACCCTGGGCCATTTGGCTGTTTCCAAACAGGTGAGGAGTCAGGTTAGACAAGATGGACTTTGTTGGGGTGTCCAGGGCTTAGTGGATATTACTTTAAAAGCAACTTGGTGGGTGTTCCCTTTGCTCTCTCCCTGTCTCTCTGAGTTGTTTGTTTGTCAGTCATTAGAGATGGAGCATTTTGTGTGGGTAGTAGGTCTTAATCCAAGTGGTAGTGATTATAGGGGCAGTCAATAGAAGCTAATTGTGTGCACTGCGGAGTTAATAACACAAACATAATCAGTCAGCTTTTAAATGATGAAGTAATCTTGTATTGTGCTGAAGGACTTTCCTTGCTGATTGCTAATGAATTAACACAGTATAAAAACTTCTTCTGCACCTTCTGTTAAAATATAATAATTTCTGCGTACAAAGGTAATGACTTTTGACTAGGGTGCGTAATCAAAGTCTTCAAATTGAATTGTTACTCGACCAAATTGTCAAGCATAGACCCTACCTTGACTGGGGGCTTTGTGTGCCTTAATAAAGTCCTAATAACTGGGAAGCATTGTTTATTTTCTGTTACACTGGCCCAGGGGCCAAACAAATTTAAACCCACTGGCACTGTGGCTTTACCTCAAAGCCTCACATATCCGCTAAATACCATTGGAGATCTGAGACTTTTCCTCGACCGTCCCTTTCATTAATGTTTCTGGTGACCTGACTAGGCCTCTCTGGCACTAGTTTCATTCCCTAATAGTGGATCAGCTATGCTTTTTCTGTTAAACATAATGGAGCTCATTCTACAGGGAGATTTGTTATCGATTGCCAAGACGCTGTGCCGCTGATTCTTTTACTCGTTATCATTTGTTGCTTTACATGTAATGTTTGCAATTTAGGATTTGTAGCTTGTTTTGCTGTTACTTTTAGTATCCTGGTTAAGAGCAGAAATTTAATGCTGAGAAATACAAGAGGAATATCTCTAAAATATCAATGTAAAGCTAGAGTTCTGTCAAAATAGAAATACATAAGCGCTTGAATAATAGACAAAGAATATTTTGATTAACAAGCTAAATTCAAGTAAACATGGCAATCTGGTCTTTTTTTGTTGTACTAACTCTTTAAAAAGTTCTGTGTATTTGCAGTGGCAAACAAATGTTTTAAAAAGATTTGATAGTATTAGCTTGGAGTATTTATAATGTGGATGTGTGGATCTGGGTTTTTGTAGATAAGCACATCACCACCTAGTGGAGCTTATTGTTTTTACAGCTACAGCAGATGCATTTCTGCCTCAAATAAAAGGCAGCCAATAGAATGACTGCAAAAAGAAAAACGCTAAATCGTTTTTTACAGAAAATATCAGGCCATGTATATCACTTTATTACGTCTCTGTATGTTGGGCATTTCAATGTGGATCTAAACATCCCATCCTATAATCACTGACTGTCACTGATATTCATATCAAGGCCAGATTTTCCACGTTTGCTCAGGGAACATCCCTTTCAAGCAAATGTGTTTGCTCTTACACTCAAGACATGTGAGCTGAGGAATGAAATATCAAACAGGACAACTGTTTAATGGGATGCACCCATGCTCGCGCAGCCACATGGGCGCGCGCGCGCGCGCGCACACACACACACACACACACACACACACACACACACACACACACACACAGTTATGCATGCAAAAACAAAGCAAATGAATCTCTGAGCGTACACTTGCAGACACTTCATACCTCACTGTCCTTAATGATAATTAGTCCTCTATGATGCCCACCGAGTGATCAATGACTGTTCTGTAGGTTTTGCATGAATAATTAGTAAAGGAGAGAGTATGACAAAGAGATTGAGAGAAGCAGGAGCTGTGTCCTGTTGTGTTCTGGGACAGGGGAAGGCTAGATTACCCATGTGCCAGGGGAATCTAATGCAATTACGAGTGTTTGCTTACACCATGTGTCCTCTTCCGTCTGCGCAGCGGCATCGGGACTGCACCCGCCACCATCCTCCCATTCAGCTCTCTTGTTTGTTTTCAGTATTTACGCCACCACAATTCCCTGCTCCTTCACCACCCCCTCCTCATTTGCCCCTGTTTTCAATATCACTAATTAAAGTAAACCAATAAGGTTGGGGGAGGGCAGAAAATAAGATTTGTTTGAAGACCAGATTGAACTCTACCGGCAACTCAGAAGTCAAAAGAGACATTGTGGGGGTTGTTGGTGGTGGTGGTGTGTGTGTGTTTTGCTGGCAAAATATACATTATTTATAATGCAAGAAAGGAAGCCACAAAGGGAGAAAGGAGGTTTGTTTAAGAGATTAACATTGGCCTGCTTATTAGCTTTAGCACTCATTCCCAGTCATTTGCCTGTTCTCCCATGCCATCCACAAAGATGGAGCCAGATTATTGATTAAAATCAATTTTTACTTTTTTGTCTTAATTTTAGTCTCAAATAATGCTTTGCATTAATGTATCTGTACTTAGAGCAGTAGAGGTGGGAGATTGAAATGTTGCCCATTGTACTATATCAGGCAGTGGAGCCCTGGCTTGGCTGTCGATACCGTGGGACATGGATGACTTAAATTTTTGTGTATTAGCTCCAAGGATGATATTAAGTTAATCTGTCTATGCTCCCGTTTGTTCTTTGAGATTTAAGAAATATAAGCAAACATGAAGCACACAGAGACTCCAGCTAAGATGAGGGCCGATTGAGAGACTTTTGGTAAAGAGAGGGAGGTGACCGCAGCGAACTGTTGGCTTTCTCAGTGTGAGGCTGTAAGAACACTGTCCATGTTCAAACCTCCCCGGTTAGGATTACATATTTGATGGTTAATCCTTTGCTTAAGTTTAAATCTGTGTGTCTTGCTGACAGCAAAGTTGACCTTACAACGTGAACCTTCTTAAAAACTAACTTCCCAGAGGTGTACAAGATTTAATTCAAGATCACTAGGAAGGGATTGCATTTTCAAGCAATATGTATTGAAAAACTGCATCTACATGATGCAAGTCTGTGTTTTCTTTATGTTGTTTGCTATGTTGTCAGTAGCAAGTCTTTACTTGCTAGCCTATTAATGAGGAAGAAAAGAAACTTGCTCCAAGACCTAAACTATTAGTCTCTGACCCCTTCATTGAACATTATTATTATCATGCCACTATAAATTTTGTTCCTGTTGCCCACATGCTAGAGTACCCTTACAGTAACCTGTGTTATTTAACCTTTATTTAATCCAGGAGGGAAACTCTCGATATTAAAAAACTCCATAAATCAATCTATTTATTTCTGCTAAACTGCAACCATTGATAGGTGATGTAACTAACATTGTTAATCTCGCTAAAGTGCATTGCACAAGTTTGGGTTGTTACATTCATCTGAATGTTACTTGGAAATATAATTTACAATACAATAAAATACAATAATATTGTATCTGCTTTTGAAAACCATTTCTTACTGTCTTAAATTTGTTATTCAAATATTGTCTGTGCCCTGCTTTATTAAATAGCTTGTCTGTACTGCTATAATACAAAGTATAATACAAAAAATTTTTTACTCTCTTAAGTCTCAAGGCATTAGTTTCCAGTTGCCACTACATACATTTCTGTGTACATCGGTGAGATGGATTTATCTAAAATTGCTGAATCTGTTTGTCAGCTATGCAGACTCCTAAAGAAAAATACCAAAGTGGCTTTAGAATTTAGACCTCAAGGTACGTACATATTTAAATACACGTATATGTGAATTCAGCATTACTCAGTTGAATGCTCCTGCCCACGTGTAATTGAAACTGTGGGATGGTTGAGTATGAGTAATCTACCCAACCACCTATAATGGATCATTTCAGGTTTCTTTTCTGTTCACCACAATTACTATCCAAAGAAAAGTGTATCAACTGTGTGTATTTTTTGGGATTGGCCCAGTCTTTTTGTGGACTGGCAGTAAAAAAAGGAAGCGTGATCTGGGTGCCTCAATTTGGAACAATGGTGAGTTGTTGTGAGGAAAAGTGGAAAAACAGAATGATGTACTTCACGGTGGTGGTAGAACAAGGTTAACTATGGCCGACCACACACTCATCTTGACTTTTCTTGTCTTACCACAACCTTGAAACTCCTATGAAGCAATGTTCAACTTGGGAGCCATCAGAGCCAGAATATTTTTCAGGGCCAAAAACAACAAGTGCTTGTCTACCACTGAAGTCAATTTATTTCATATGATTTTTTTATCCTAATATTTTATCTCATCATATTCTTGGGGAAAGGTGTACAAAGTTCTTATAATTAAACTGCAGTAAATTTATAAAAATGTAACTCACTTTAAAGGCATATTACTACAGCATATTGACCATTTTAGATTGTTCCATGTAGATACACAACCACTTATTTCATATCAATTATGTTCTTACAGTCACATAAATAAAACTTTCACAAACCCTCCCAGGAATTACCTCAGCCACATGAGGCTGTGGGAAACAGGGAGAGGTAAACTGAGCAGGTTTGGAAGAAAGGTAAATCTCCAAGTACTTTCTTCATGCTTGTGAACTTCTCAGGGATTACCGGGTAAACACACAGGGTCTCAGAGAAATATTTCCCCTACCTCCATGCCATAACCACATCAAAATACTCTGTTGACTCAAAGTTAGCATACTAAAACAAAGAATAAGTGGCAGATGGGATAGGGCTATGTTCAAGTCTGTCATGGATAAGTCCTGTCAAGCCCACAGGGTCAGAAGTTATTCTACCTTTTTTGGGGCACTACATTTAAATAAAGTGACAATGAGTCACGGGTTAGAGCATGACCACAAATTATGATTCTGTACTTTTGCCATGGTATCTAATTAATATATAATAAAAAATGTATCCTCGGTGTCTTTAATACTAAGTCATAAGAGCTATAAAAAGCCAGACTCAAACTACCCCAGAGTATGACTCCTTCCCATGCCTGTTGGTGATGTGCTGGGTGACCACTATGGGAGAGACTAAACAAAGGAGTGCCATGATAGCACCTTAGAGCTAATCTCTCAATTACTACTTTACTGCTGCTGTCAGACAAAACACAACAAAAGCTTAGACCTGTCACGCATGTATCTCTGTATGTGTGTGTTTGTGTGTCTCTTTGGTAATAGCCATGTGTGGTCTGCCTAATCCTGTTCTTTGTTGCAACTTAACTATTAAACAGTGTCACAGGTTATAAAACACAAACATATGGTCATGCATGGCTCAATAAGAGGTCCATGATGAAGTTCTTATTAGGGTTAAAGGTTTTGTATTACAATAATGCTGCTGAGAAATGTAACTATAGATTTTAATATTGTATGAGGAGCACAGAAAAATGTAATAGTCTTGTATATACTTTTGTTAGCCATGTCATATGTGTTTTGCTTTTAGAGAGCTGTGGCATGGAAAACATTAGTATAACAACACTAGTATCTGAATAAATTTTCAGTCACTTTATAATGCCAAATGCACTGTTATCAAGTCTTCAACACATGGCAGCCATCATTTCTAAAAATAAATGATAATACCTAGAT
This sequence comes from Etia nguti, assembly GCA_015106755.1. NCBI lineage: Eukaryota > Metazoa > Chordata > Actinopteri > Cichliformes > Cichlidae > Etia > Etia nguti. Next base: position 30,754 of record VUQG01008562.1, on the reverse strand, counting down.
AAAGTAGGCTTTTCACTTAAAAACAACACACAGTGCCGTGCCAGATATGTTACTGCACAGTTCAGTAATGCAGCAGAATAAACCAGTTGTCCTTCCACTACACTAAGTACCACATTGTGCTGTCCTCCAGTGAATCTGAGTATATTCCACTGACACAGAAGCTAAAGCTAACCGTGTCAGTGAAAGACCGGGAATGTCACAGGCAATGCCTGGCATTAGGCGTATAATGGCCAGGATTTGCTGATAAAACAGGGGCCTCACACTGGCAGTCTTTAGTGACTTAAGTGGGCCGTTCTTCCATAGCCTTGAGGCTATACAGTATATGCGCTTGGTCTCAGGTTTAGTTCTCACAGATATGGATATTGTAATTTCTTGACTGATCAGTTTTAGTTTTACTTTTTTGATTTTCCAGTGACATGAAACAGGTGTACAAGAGGTTTCTGAGAGCACATTGATATCAGTATTGTATAGAACTGAAGCCCTACAATGCTGTTGCACTGCAAAAAGAACATATAAAGACTAATTAAAAGTAGTTAACAGTTAATATTTGCACCACTGCATTTGCCACTGCAACACATCAAAATATATTGTGCATAGAATGGATATAATATAGAATGCTTGCTCCTGTATGTTCACTAAATACATCATCACTGACATGTCCTTAAGGACTGAAAAAATGTAAAAGTGAAACACTCATGTTCACCTGATAGAAAATGTATTTGCCATAGATTTAAAAATCTCAACATTTTGACTTAATTCTGTCAGCCAGTGAAAACAAATAAACCTGTCACTTTTCTTGTTTGATATGAATTCTCACTGTATGACTGAAGCAGCCATAATGTGAAAGGCAGATAAAGCAAAATATAAATTAGATGTGTATTAAATTATTATGGAACATCTAGTAAAGGAATAAATATTACTAGCAGTAGATACATTGCATTGCTGTATTGTGTAACCATATTGCTGAAACTGGCCCTTTTTTTTCTCTTTAATTTTTTTAGTTTTGGTATTTATTCTCCTTCTTTTAGCAGAGACAGAAAAATATTTAAAAAATGAAAATGTAAAAAAAAGCTGTTTTGAAGTCTTTTACCCCTGGAAGATACATAAACGTAATCATACAAAATTTTTTCCAGCTTGATTCCAAGTCGAAGGAATGTGAAACTGATGGGGTGAAACAGCTAAACATCGGCTGCTGCTTTCAGCGAATCTCACCTTATTTATTAAGTCGATGCCACTGCACAAGACAAATAATATTCAACCAAATCCTTCTATTTCCATTACTAATTCTTTTATGTTCAGAGAAATCTTTTTCTATATGACTTGAAATAACAAACAAAGACCAATATAGCATATTCTTTTTTTAAATCCACGTAGACTTCCTTTGTTAAAATAGGCTGTTTTCTGCCTACTATTCTTATATTCTTAGCATATATAATGTGCCATCATCCTGTCACACAGGAATATAGCTTAATAAATAAGAGGAAATCCCTTGATCCCACTCTAAATGTTGTGAAAAGGCAAGGCAGCATGTTTTGATTTTTTTTCCAGACATACCTTTATTTGTGCCATGGCATTTACCTCAAGTATCGTGTCTAAAAGTCTCAGGAAAGTAATGATACCAAGAGGAAACTAAAAAAAAATCAAAAGAGGGAGAAAAAAAACATGTAAATATCAGGGTTGGTATCTCTTATCACTATTCAACTCCAGGTTGTATCCAAGACATATCTGCAGAAAAGCCGTACAGATGAGTGAAAAATATGATGAGATGGACAGTTAAGGCTTTTTAAATGCATACAGTGCTGAGGTTGTAATTCAGATAACATGTCCTCCCTGTGTCTGGTGCACAATGCTGTGACAATTCCAGAGGTTGCAAGGATCAAAAACAAAGAGAGAAAAAAAGAGGTAGGAGACTTTTGGTCGTCACTTTGGATAGTTTTCCCATGGATGAGGCAGACATTTGGACACATGTCCGCAAGAAAGCCTTATAAATCTGTGAGCATGTCCAACATTTATAGATGACAGTGCCCAGTCACATAACCACCTGTCAAAACTTGTCTTCCTATTTCTTTTGATCTTTCCCTCTTATCTCCTTCTACTGCTGCATTATAAGCATTATTATGTGTTCTATTTCTCAAAAACATTCTTTACTTTGTGGTTTTTTTAGTAACAGAAGGTGACCTAAGTTGTATAATCTGTGATTGATAGCATACAGGCAGAGGAGAAGGAAAGGAAGGAAGAGTACCAATTTATTTTCCATTTTAAATAAAGATGGAAAAGTGAGGTAAGTGCCAAGGGTATTCATCTGATCTGAATGGAACTTCAATAAAACAAATTCCTTCAGCAGCTATTTCAGTTCTTCACTGGGAGGCATTCCCCAAACAACCTTTTGTCTTCTGTCCTGACAGCCCACAACTGTTATTCTAGCCCTTCTCTGTGACTCCCATTTAAATCAATATATAATATTACCAAGGACGAAATTTGGTAAGCCTGACCACATGAAGCAGATACTTCTTCATGGCTTATGACAGATTCAGCTACTTGGTTCCTGTGTCTTTTAGAGCACGTTCTATACAAGGGTATTTAATTACAACTATTGCTGTACATTGATATCTGGATTAGAATAACCATCATTGCAGCTTCCAAGCATGACAAAAAGAATTTGCCCTGATGTTCCTGCAGATGCTGTATATTTATGAATTACAACCAATTTACAAAAAAAGAAGTAAACATTTTTGCGTGTTAAATCGTGATAAGCAAAAACAATAATCTCAGAAATCCATCTGAATAAATGATTCTTTGCACATTGAAAACCTGTTTTTATTGAGATGATGCCTTTCATGGACCCAAACATCAAAGCTTTTACACGACTGCCATCTAGTGGCAGATGGTGGCATATCATTTCCTACAAAGACGAGCATGGAAAATATTTTTTTTTTGTGAAACTAGCACAAAAATAACAAACACAACGCGAAATGTTATAAAACTGACAGAATTCTTCATTTTATGAGGCAGCCATATAAGGTTTATCCTTTGTTTAAGAATCTTGGAGGCTGATGACAGTACGGATGCTAAGAAAAAAAAGAAGAAGGAGAAAAATGAATACTGAAGTTTCAGCTCCCAACAGAACCAAATCATCTATCAAACAATAGAATTCCTTATTGTTTATACAATTAATCAATCCAGTGGACATTACTGCATACATTATCCATTTTGATATGTTTTTTTTGAGCCACCATTCACTGTTCTAGCTTAATCAATGTGAATATTTGGATGTTTTAAGGTCTCAACTTGAGTGAAAAAGTAATTGTTTAATCAAATACCTAATCAATAGAAATATTAAGGACACACTATATCAAATAGTATTTAAATTTCAATGTCCTGGGAAATAAGTTTCTGAAATTATTTCTAAAGATCAATCAAACTGAATCTAGTGATTTGTTTAATCAAACAGAACATGTTAGACAGAAGTTAAAGATTTGAAAATACTTTTCTTACATATCCACAATTTTGTCCCTAAATAGCAATTCAGTCCCAATATTTACGGCTAAGTAGACTTTTTCGTTGTTGTTTATGTACACACATTAAATGTCTTACCTTTTACCACTTTTTAAAAGGTCAAATGCCTTATTGATTTGAACCAGTGGGAGCTTCTCTGTAATAAACTCATCCACCTTCAACTTGTGCTTCATGTAGTCATCCACCAGTTTAGGCACATCCTTCACACTCTTCCACCCTTTAGAAAAATTTAACAAGCTCAACTTGTAAACATGTTTTCATGTAATATGAATTGCATTTTTGTAAGACCGTCCTCTGGACACATTCACAGACAATTCAGTGCACACCAAATGTGAGTTTGATGTGCTCATAGTACAGGAAACACAGTTTATGTAGGAAATACCTAACTGTCTGTCCTCACTGAACTTCTTATTATATTCCTGTTGAACTCAGGAACCAAAAACTGATGGGTATTTTGACAGAAATTTAGATGATTCATTGATTGTTTAATTTATTAACTGAGCGCAACTCAAGACTTTTTACGGATTCAAATTTTTCTGTGGGTTATATAATTTTACTTCAATAATATTTGGTTCAGGAATGTTGATCAGAGAAAACAAGCAATGACTGTTTTGAATGCTTTACCTAAAAAAATTAATAAAATGAAATTGTAATACCAAAACAATTGTAATACAATTTTTTAACACATTTTAACTATTAATAATCCAATAGTAAAGTTTTTCACCCCAATATAACATTAAATTTCGCACTGAAGGGGAACATTAGGGACAGTTTTTCAGGATGACACACTCAGTTTTATGTTTGAATCATCACTCAATTCCACAATTACACCAGTTACCATAAACTTGTTGAAGCGCTATGAAATGCTGTTTCATAATCTAATATGTATGGTAATTTTTTTTACTTCACCTCCAAAATAAGTGCCCTTTAAGGTACGTCCCATGAGAAGCTTTTCAACTGAAATGCTCATTGTTTCTGTCTCTGTCCATCCAGCAATGACGCAAGTACCCCAGGCATCTCTTGTGGACTCAAGTGCAGCATTCTAAGGTAACAGAAGCAGTTGTCTTAACTAATTATCATTTTGTATGATTTTATAACTGTTTCACCCGTGTCACTTTTTGCAAAAGAGATCAAATCTAGGTTAACAAAGAAGACATTGTACAGTGTACTCCAATTATAGTCACAAGACTGAATTTGCATTGACACAATCACATGTCAAATTTCAAATGAGGCACCCACCATGATAGCTGGACTTCCAACACACTCCAGAGCATAGTCCACACCTCCACCCGTCATCTCCACCACAACCTCTTGGATAGGCTTGCTATAATCTCTTGGGTTTATACAGTCTGTCGCTCCAAACTGTCTGGCTTTCTCAAACTTGTCAGGGTTGATGTCAACCCCGATGATCCTTCTTGCCATGGCAACATTGCAACCCATGACGGCAGCCAGCCCGACAGCTCCAAGCCCAAAAATGGCACACGAGGAATCTTTTTCAACCTGAATGCACAAAAGTTGGAAGCCAGTCAGCTAACAGTTCTTAAAGATCATTTCAGCGGTTTCACAGATAATTTTTACAGCAAATATAACATTTAGAGTACATTCCTTTAAACACATACATGAGATATTACCATGTTCTATTCAGTCAATCTCCATCAGGTCTGTGAATCTTGATTCCTTATCTATTATTTTTGCAAGACAGCTTTAAGATTATGTCTAAATAAGTAACCCATGCAAGGATTTCCACTCATTTTATTTTTAGTTGGTTTATTTTTAGTAATGGAGTACAAAAGTGTCCTGATTTTGTCATTTATTTATGTTAATGTGTATGGACCTACTTTTGGCTGTTCCCTTATTCACAAAGCGTCACCTCAGTGACTTAAGCGATTTTTAAAGCAGATGTCCTTCCACATGCAGCCAACACAGGAACATGTATTTCACATGTTCTACAAATGTGTAAACCATTGCACTATGGAACTACTTTACGTTATTTGAATTTGTGTAAAGTAACAAATTAATGTAGCTGACATTTACACCTTATCCTGAAAACTTAGTGGCACTCATGTCATTTTTCTGCCATCTAGTGTTGATAATAAATGACTACAGTCTTGCAGCATATTGTAAACATAAAAATGCAGAAAACTTCCAAATACAAATATCACTATTTTTTTAATTTTTTTTGTTAAAATATGCTTGGCCGTTTATAAATTGTCATATTCATCAATATATCTTTTCAAATTTGTTGCTTCGTCACACCTGTTCTAAGAGTATTAGTTTGAACCTTTAGAATTCAGTTTTCTTACCTTGCCTGCATTAATAGCAGCTCCATAACCAGTGGAGACACCACATCCAAGCAGACAGACTTTGTCTAGCGGTGCATCGCTTCTTATCTTTGCAACCGAGGTGTCAGGGACCACAGTGTATTGAGAGAAAGAACTGACTCCAAGGAACTGGTAAACCTGCTGTCCCTTGCAAGATATCCTGCTAGTCCCATCAGCCAAAACTCCAGCTTGCATATTTGTCCTAAAAGCCACACAGAACCGTATTTACATGAACACCTTTTAAGTAATAGAGTAAACGTGGTTGTCTCAAAAATGGGGAAATAAAATCACCAGTTTTTCTTGCAATGATTTGTTTTTGGACTTAGACAGCATTCACATTCCCCACAATATGGCAGAAAAAGAGGAATAACTTTGTCCCCTGGAAAAACAACAAAACAATTATGTAAGTCGTAGGAAAAAAAAAGAGAAATAAGACTCATAACAAATGTCAGCTGACTGGTTGTGGTACACTTTACCCGGGGAGAATCTGGTGACCTCTGGCCCAACGCTCTCCACTATGCCAGCTGCCTCGTGACCAAGTACTAAAGGGAATGGTCTGAATTTCATCCCTTTTCCAGTCTCAAACAGGTATTCCCAGTCTGTGTGGCACACACCTGTGGCAACAACCTGTACAAACCAAATGATGTGCCAAATGATGTGACAGTTTCAGGAAGTGGAAGTAGTCTGTGGTTAACAGTAACACTAACAGGAAATAAGAATAATCATATGCAAAATGCTTGTATTGCTGACAAATTTGAGCTGTTCCCAACCTTGATTCGGATTTCATGAGCTTTAGGTGGTGCCACCTCCACTTCTTCAAAACAAAGAGGCTTCCCGGGCTCCCACGCAACAGCTGCCTTGCATGTGATCACCTAAAGGGGGAAGAAAACAAAACAAACAAGTTTCCAAGGATGCGTGACTGTGTTTGGCCGCTGTTTGTGCAATAACAAATGCAAACAAGCAATGAACTCTCTCCATGACAGAAAACTTGAGAATGAAAAGCAGAACCCCCAAAAGCACCAGTAGCTGTTTATAAGACAAACAGTAAAAAAGAAAAACGAAAAAAAAAAGCTTAAAAACAAGTGTTTTTTCTTACCTTTCCATCTGTTGCCATTGTTGAAAGATGCTGTCTTCAAATAAAACAGCCTGTATTTGAACAAAAATAAATAAATAAAGGAATAATTAAATCTGCACTTATCACCAAAACAGCTGCGAGTTACATTATATCAACATTTGAGGGGGTAAAGTTGAACTGACCGAGTCAAACAGCAGACAGGTTGCGTCCTCTTCTAATTGTAGTTTTTCTTCAATGGTTTATCTGTGTCAGCGCATTTACGACACTTTCCGAGACCGCCCAGTGCCTTTACGGCACGTTATGGTCACACGTGTTGTAGTCGCATGGAAGTTCGGCACAGCGGTCTAAAGTGTAGACAGTCGGTCAAATTTGTGAGTAATTTTCTTTATCTGTGCGAAAACCGTGTTGCGCAATTTTCGGTGTGTATGTTTTTCAAACGACTACGTATCGTGTTGGTTTATGTTAGAAAACTCCGATGAATTTTCGTACTTTGAATGACTGAGTTGTGCTAACGTGAGCTAACGACTTCAGCTAGCATAAAAGCAAGAGCTTCCAAGTCGGCATAGTTTGCCCGAATCAGGGGCAGGCTAATTCATTCATAAGTGTGTCGTCTTCGTGTTTTTATCATTTCTTATTTACAGAGCATTTGAGGAGAATGTCGTTCAGAGGAGGAGGAGGACGAGGTGGTGGAAGAGGTGGAGGTTTCAACCGAGGTGGTGGAGGATTTGGACGAGGTGGAGGAGGATTCGGTGGAGGCAGAGGTGGAGGATTTGGACGGGGTGGTGGAAGAGGGGGTTTTCACAGACAGCAAGATTATGGACCCCCTGAGTATGTTGTTGGTAAGCACAGATCTAACAAAACCCTAAGCCGAGTGCTTCTTTATACACACTTATACACATGTGGAGCTAAACTTTTACCACAGCTTCGCGTGAATTCTCAGCCATTGAGATGCAAGCAAACAGTCTTGATATTGCCAAAACACTGACTCTGTAATATTACCCTTACACAGTTATGGGGAAATGGTGTTGATGTGGAGACTGAGAATTCTGCCCTTATCAAAGATGGAGACTATCCAAGGATATGGAAAACAAGACTTGAGTCCTGTTGCTCTTCTGTCTCTTCTTTTCTATGTTTGGTGAATTGTTGTGGTCCATTGTAGTGTAAAGTCTCCACGGAGTAGTCTGTGCAGTCACCCCCGACCCCAAAAAACAAAAAACTGGCAGGCATGCAGATGTCCACACACATCATCTTGCTTGAATCTATGTAAAGCCCATGTAAACTATGTACGATGACATCATCATGCCCGCATTTACTGTGTTAATTAGCATGTGGTAGAGTCCTGGCAGTTTACATGTGGTGCCAGTCACGATAGAAACAAACAAAATACCAAAAAGTTTTTTTCCCCTTCTGGGCCGTCACTCTTTGCTTTAGTCATTTTTATATTTGTCCCTCTCCCTCTAGGAATTTGCTGCCATTTGTGAGTCCGTATTATGGTTTCTATTCCTTTAACAGGTCCTTATATTGTTATTCTGTCATAGACAAATTATAGCACTGCATCAAAAAAGTAGCCAGAAATGCATAGGAGAAATCAACGGTATTGAACAGGCCAATGATGATAGTTGTGGGCAGTGTTGATGTGACATGTAATTGTATTTCTAGGGAGGTGCATGTCAGTTTATGAGGTAGGTTACGTTATAGGGGTTCTCAGGGTCTGCGGCTATACATTGCCCACTGAAGCATAAATTCCCAGTCAGTGTTAGCAGGCAACTCCAAAACAATGGTGGACCTTTGGGTGTATATGAGTAGAGAACTTCAGTAAATATTCTATGTGACAAGAGTATGAAGTTAATACACCGTGTGTCACCTACATGAGGAATTCAAGATCCAGTTCATGTTAATTAACTTTAAGTACATGTTTCCAAGTTGTCCCCAAAACACCAGAAAACAATTGTATTTGCAAAGATGTTATATAATAATAGTATTAGTATTGGTGTTAGTAGTAGTAGTAAGAATAGTAACAGTAGTAATAATAAAATGAGCAATATGTAAGTGTTTAAATTCAAACTACATTACAGACAAAAGGTCAGTCTTTTATATATTTAATGATCATCCCACAAAATGTTAATATAACATGCTGTACCAGGAGTTAGGTTGCCATGAAATATATGTGTTTATACTCATTGGGCTGTTCAAAAACAGATTTTATTCCAACTTATTTGATCTTTGTTTTTATATTTTTATATTCTAGTGCCTCAAAGTTTCTGTTTTAGCATATATTCTGGGTCACTTCCTTTAACCCCGGTTTATTCCCCCGTCCTCCATAGAATTTCAGACTTACAGAAACCTTGTGCTAGATGCCCATAAAGTGAACTGCAGAGCAGTCGAGCATATGCTGACTTATAACCAGACAGAAATTTAAATTGGTCCTCAGTCATGGTATTGCATGTCTTAAACTTTAACTGTGTTTCATTGTCTTCGCACCCTTCACAGCACTGGGAGAGTTCATGCATCCATGTGAAGATGACATTGTCTGCAAGTGCACAACAGAGGAAAACAAGGTTCCCTATTTCAATGCCCCAGTGTACTTGGAAAACAAGGAGCAGATTGGGAAAGTGGATGAGATATTTGGCCAACTCAGAGACTTTGTATCCTTTCTATTGTCCTTGTTTTTCTCTAAACCTTTGAGTGAACCGGTAGTGGAGATCTGTTTGACATCGTCAGTGTTCTTGTTGCGTCCTTAACCTATCTTTGCAGTATTTCTCAGTAAAACTTTCTGAAAATATGAAGGCGTCTTCATTCAAGAAACTACAAAAGGTACCAAAAAATGTCTCAATAACGTTTTCTAGTGCTGAATTTAAATACCTCAGATTTCTAACCAAAATGTTGTCTTTCAGTTTTATATAGATCCAATGAAGCTTCTACCACTGCAGAGATTCCTCCCGAGGCCACCAGGAGAAAAGGGGCCTCCAAGAGGAGGCAGAGGAGGGGGTAGAGGTGGAGGAAGGGGTGGTGGTCGTGGAGGTAAGGCAGCATTCTCATTTTAATTTAATCTTCTGGCTAAGTGTTTAGAACATATAATAAAACAGACATTTGTGTTTTTGTTTTGTTTTCCTCTAGAAATTATGCTCAGTTTTTCCTCAGTATTTACTTTTGTAGATTGAAAATGGAAATAAATTCTAATGCATATTTAGAGTATGACATGCAAGAGTAGTTTGATTAATTTTACTTTCTTTTTGTCTCAGGTGGTTTTCGAGGAGGCAGAGGTGGAGGTGGCCGTGGTGGAGGAGGAGGCCGTGGTGGAGGCGGCTTCAGAGGAAGAGGAGGTTTTGGACG
>VUQG01008561.1:19821-33374 GCA_015106755.1 Etia nguti | reverse complement strand
CTCTCACAGCTGCTCTATTCCCATGTTGTTGCAGTATATTAATGACTAACCTGTGGATGGATTATCTCAGTTGTTCTCCTGACTGAAGTTTGGTCCGTTTACACCATCCTGCCATGCGACTGCATTTTTCCCCAACCCTCGGGAACCCTCACGTTAACTTTTATCGAGTGGAAAAAAGTTAGCATTCATCCTCCAGCTTCACTGTGTTTATGTTATGCTAACATAGCTGTGTCGCTAGCGATCACGTAGCTCATCATTATATACCAGCTAGTCCAACTTCAGTAACCCTACAAAAGTCACTGCTGTTTAGTTTTCTGTCTTCATTTATGTTGGAAGTGATAGCAGAGCTGTACGTTTTAATTTTTTCAGAAATCTCTCAGTCAAAACATCCTATATCATGTTTAGGTGGAAACTAGCGAGCTAACTTCCTGCTAATTTCTAACTCCGTTAAATTTAATAAATTCTGTTTTCATGGATGCCTGGATGTTAAACTTAATTGTTACACCTGTTAAAGCAGCAACGCTGATCATTTTATTAAAGATGAAAGAATTTAGACCGTTTTTAACTCTCAGTGATGCCGCAGTGATCGTTTGACTTTGGGACCTGAAGAGACATAGTTTAGGACTCAGATTACTCGGAGTCCGCGAGGCTCCTGACTACGGCAGCCGTAATGCTCCAACAATCCATCAAGCGGTGCAGCTTCGTAGCTTATCAAAGTCCTAGTAAAACATTTTTTCGGCAGACTTTTGAGCGCCGTGTACCACATAAAATCGGTTCGAGGTCAGTAAGCACAACTGGAATTCATACATAAGGCTCACCGGATTATAAGGCGCACTGATGATTTTTGAGAAAATTAAAGGATTTTAAGTGCGCCTTATAGTGCGGAAAATACGGTACATTAATACCATGTGTACCAAAAATATTTGAGATGGATAATAAATAAATGAACAGTTTCCAAAATGCCAAATAAATGAACAATCCAGAGATTATTCACAGAGAAATATTGTGCAAATACACAACTGCAATATTAAAATGTAATATAAGGATGATATTTGAAAGACAAAATTCTATTGTTGTTTTCAGAAAATACCGGTTCCTGTTGTTCCAACTGTAGGACCTGTGATCCAGTCTATAAATGTAAAAATATGACAAAAACAGAAGCTGGTAATAGTTAAAATGAGTACAGCATGAAGCTAGTTGACATCAGATGTCAGAAGCAAGTATTTCTGTTTGTTTGTATGTTTTCCAGTCCAACCACAAAGCTGTGAAAGTGGATTTAGAGGTAGCTGCACTTTTTGAGAGAAAGTTTTTATTGCATAAAGCTTCTAAATCTATAAATGCTTCTTGGCTAACTTTACTAACTAATTAGAAATTATAAGAAGCAAGCCTGTTAATACCAGATTTCCAAAATTCTGCCCTCCTCTGCAGTGATGAACTCCATCCGAGTCTCTGCAGCTGTGGTTCTAAGCCAGGACCACATTGCTGACCAACTGTGTTGCAGAGATATGAGTTGAGGCCGTAGGAAGTGTCTCCTGAAGGGGGATATTTTGGGGAAGGAGAAGATTACAGAATGCTCAGTAAAACCCGCTCAGAGGGAATCAGTAGGCAGTTTGAGCAGAGGCCAGATTATTAATTGATGTGAGTCCTCAATGGGTGTCCTCGCCAGTGTTTATGGCTTTTTCAAGACTGCTTTCTTCTTGTGGGTTGGCACCGACAGTATCCTTACTTTTCAGTTTCGCAGTTTTCTCTGACCTTGTTTTTTGAGCAGGGCTTTGTTCTGTTGTTATTTTTTTATCTGCTTTTTTTCTGCTGCTGTCTGATTCCTCAGCTTGAAAATGTCTGACTCTGCTGAACCTGACCTATGTGAGAGTTTGCTGTCCTTGGTGAGAATGCACATTTAATCCCATGCGACTATCTCCATGTCTGCTTTCAACTTTGGTGACTGGAAATATATATAGTTCAAATTTGAAAAGCAAAGAACAAATGTTCTGGCTTGTATTTCTACTTCTGTATGCATAAGGCTCAACCACATCCATGAGCAGATGTATGTACAGTGTGTGCGTGTATGCATTTAACATACAAATTCACCTATCCCTACTACCTCTTTCCACCAAGTGGCAATTCCTGGCCGAAGAGGAGCCATCCCGGAGCCAGGGGACTTGCCCTCTGCTCCCTCCTCCTGTTCCTGCTTTGATTTCCAATATGTCCTCGCATCACCACAGATGGATGCAGAGGAAACATTTCCTCGGCCGACAGTGCTAGCGAGGCCCCTGGGCCCCAGAAGTTGATAGGGGGCAGAAATTGGAGAATAATGTAATAGAATATTTGATTGGGCTCTGATGTGCAGGACACTGGGAAGTCTGCCATAGTAATGTGTCTGAGCTTGGCTGGAAAGGTGCACTTATTTCCTCTTCTTCTCACTGCCCTCCTCCTTTTCTCATCTTTGTCTAGCTCCAGGTTGTGATTTAATAATATCTGTCACTCGGCGCACATGGTCTGACACACTTTTATCAAGAAGATCAAAATTTAGGCCAAAGGAACATTTATTTTAAAGATTTTATGGAAAGTTGACCTCTGCTGGACTGAATTCAAGGGCTTCCTAAACAGTGTCACAGACAACAAGCAGAGCCTAGGAGTTTTTTTTGAAAGGCAAATTGTGCAAAAATATCTTGTGTAGTGCTTTCACAAGGGACCTTTTGGACCTGGGACCCGGCTGGGATTTTTTGCACACGGGTGGCTTTAGCGAATTGGGTGGCAGCACACGTCCTGGCAAATGAATACTTATTTGCATTTGTGATTCAGGGTAAAAAATATCACACAATGTATTATGAAAAACTCAGAGGATTGGTCTATTACATGTATACGATGGGGCTGATGATATTTTCTGACTTGGCTTATTATGACTGTGGCGATTTTGGCAGGCACCACTCGTGTCTTTTTTTCCAGTGCTGCCGAAAGAAGTGCTTCAGAAGGAGAGGATGTGTTTTTGTCACACCTAGCCATTGTGCCAAAAGACAAAACAAGTGACAACAGGCAGCCAGCCTGCTTTACAACACTTCTATCAGAATCAACAGCAGCCACAGGTGAGCGTTTATGGATCAAAATAGCTCCATCCACGAAACAAGGTACCCTCTCACTCTTAATCTTGTCAACACTCATGACTCCTGAAAAGCGCTCATATAGAAGTTTAGGTCAGCCTCCTGAGCAGCTCAGTTATTCACAAGTTAAGTCACACAATCAGAGAATGAGAGGTCTGGCTGGGTGAGCTTGGAATAGGTTGAAGGAATTTCATCTCTTACTCTGTCTCTCCCTTGTTCCGAGAATGCTTCTGAGCTAGTGTCAAAAACGGCATCAGATCAGAAGGGGTCAGCGTGAGGTGTCTCCAAGACCTCCAGGCTTTACAGCAACTGTAACATTAAGTATTTACATGCTATTGCTCTACTTGGGCTTTTAACTACACTCATGCATTATGCACTGCTCTAGAGATATTATCAATGTTTACGCCAGATCCATAGTTGAGTTCTGTTAATCAGTCACAGAGGCAGGAAAAAAAAAAAGAAGAAATGCAAATCCAAGACTGGACAAAGGCTTGTGCGTACTCATCTGCATAAAAACGAAAAGATGCTTAAAAAGGTTAGACACAAAGACTGGGAATACTGCAAGCCTTAACAACTATAACGAGTCTTTTTGGTGCCATTTCCACCCTCTAGAGCCAAAATTAGACAGATCTGAGGACTAAGCGAAAGAAACCAGTGGGTAATAGCAACTTAACATCTCTAATCAAAACATCAAAAAGAAATCTCCCTCACTCCTTTATTTGCTTGCTTTTCCCCTGAGATAGCTGTCTAAAAAAATGCAGCTAATCACATTCCTTTACACCAAACAGACGTTTACACTAGCTCTCAGGTGGGTACCTGTTAATTGCCAGCTGCAACTTTGCCCACCTGGTAAGCTGCGATGGGCGACAGACTGGTAGAGCGAAGTATGAAATGAGGAAGGGGTGGAAAAGAATGAGGGATGTTTTAATGGAACAAACAGACGGTCATAACTGGCAATGAGAAGCGTGGCCAAAGAAAGCCTGATGACTTATCTCAGCCTTCGCAGTACAGCATTCCCAACACTCCTAATTCCTTTGTTAATTCACTTTCACTCATCGCTGAGCTTGGTTTGCAGTCCTTCACCCTCCCTGTAAACACTCACTGTTTTGTTGCTCTGCCATCCTGGGCTACTGTGGTGATTGTCATTATGCTGGCTCAGCAGTGCAGTGCCCCGAAGAGAAGAGCAGTCATGCTGGAGGAGGATTTTAAATTTCACACCCGTACTGTGGGAGGGAATGGGACATGGGGGGCCTTTGGACAAGGTGCTAATTGAGAAGACGATACACCACCTATGTGTGTTCCAAGGCGAGCATTCATCCAAAAAGCTGATGCAGGGGCTTCAAACGGGGCTGTGAAGGGAGGCGTTGGCTCACTGCTTTCCTCGCCTGTAAGGATGCTGAGAAAAGCCATTCTGAATTGGACCCCAGATATGCTACAAAATCTCTCTTAATTGCACTTGAATGTGGAAAACATCCAGCTTAGTGGTATTTCATGTCTGCGTGGGTGTAATACACCACGGCCTTCCGAAAGCACGACTGGTTTTTACTGCACGGGCACTTCAAGCGTAGATATTCTGCTGTTTTCAAAACGTAGAGCGATACGCGGAGCTTAAGCAGCGAGCTCTGCCAGGGGTTGGGCACCGGATGGCGGAGGGCCCAATTCCAATGTCCGCCCGGCGATTGGTGCTGTCAGATACACTGGTCAGGGGAAATCAGAGCAAAGCCGAAGACTTCTCCTCCGGTCATCAATCACCTGCCTGTAGCCAGCGCGTGAGCCAATCTGCCCAGGCCTCGGGCCAGAGGATTCATCAGAGGGGACAACGCTTGACATCCAGAAAAATGAGCTCAACCCTCCACACGTCAGGACAAATCGGGGCCCAATGTCACTGACTTGCTCAGCACGAGAGGTCTACATTCAAAAGGGATAAAAGAAACAGAAAGCGTGTGTACGCTCACTATCCTCTTCAATTTTTCTTCAAATTATGACAGCTGGACCCCAAAGTCTTCATTCTATTTCTACAGCAAGGAAACGTAGCTACACCACACATGCGAATATAGGTATGCCCGTCCCTCATTCAGTCTTACAGCCTCACACAGGCGCTCCTCCGGGTTGAGGAGATGAAGAGGAGAGTCATCAGGCTGAAAATGATTAATGCTCCTTTTGGTCCCTTCTGGCATCTGGAGCACATCTGCCCCTCTGGGACCGTGACAGCTATGGCACCTGCTTCGGGGATTAAATGCCCTTTGCCCCCTCTCTCGAGGCTTGCAGGTAAGGGATCCATCGCACCACCTCATCAACAACGCCGCCCCCCCCAACTGCAAAAAAAAAAGAAAGAAAGAAAGAAGAAAAAAGCTAAAAACAAAAACGCAGTCTAGGCCCACCCTGGAGCTCAGCACATTAAGCGGGGGTGATATTTATGATGTGGAAATGGCCTGCTATTTATTCCGCATACAGAGGAAGTGGAGATGAATCATCGTAGTCCCTCAGACCACTCTCTCTCTCTCCTTCTCTCTCCCCCACTCTTTTTTTTCACAAATCCTGTGAACTTGTCTCCTGCTCCATCTGTCGGGGTTTCTTCTTCTTCTTCTTTTTTTCCTCTCCAAATTTGAAAATATTAGCTGTGCATTTAAAATTCTCGGACTCTGTTTTACCATCGCTGCACATTTAGTCTCACAACAGACCGACCTGACACCCAAATGACCAAAATAAAAAAAAAAAAAGGTGGGCTGCCGTAGTCCAAATGACACAGTCATCAGGTTAGAAGGAGGAGACATCAACATAAAAGTAAATGAAACTTTTTTTTGGTCCAACTTTATCTCGTATGTCCTAAAATAATAATTAAAAATTCACAATTTTCCACATTTTATTAAAGTCTTTATATGAGTAAAACATCCCCCCAAAACAGACCAAGCATGTCTAAATCTTTCTGCGTCTTTGTACCTACACACAGGGAATCAGAGATACTCTGCACAGTTTCACAAAAGGCTTGTGAAATGTTGCTCTAATTAAAGTTCAAGGAATGCAAATAACAAATTCCAACTAATTGCTGGCGTGACCCGCACAGCAGGTTAGCCCAACATGAAGAAATATGAATTTGTCCGCTGAAAAGCATAGATATATATCATAAAGTGTAATCAACACAAAGTGCACAACTAACTCAACTTTAAAGACCACGACAACAATTTTTTTAAATGAATTTTTCCTATAATTACAAACGTTTCTGGGAATGAAAATGAGCCACGTTACTACACACTGCCGGGGCGTAGCTGCACAATAAAAGATCATTTTGCATTAACGGTGTGGTGCTGGTCAAGAAAGGGAAAAATTAAAATTGATTTTGATAGAAGGGGAAACGGTAATAACTAATAATGCAGCACGAGGTCACCCTCCGCTCTTTTCCAGGAAGTTGAAATCCCCGTATAATTTACAACATATGATCATATTTTGCACACATTCACTGCCAGGCCATTTGTGGCTATAAATAGATTAAAACAGAAACGATGCAAAACATAATGCATAAGCCCACAGGATACACGGGACACCAGTAACACATCAATATCCCAATACCACATCAGGGGATCTGTGACCACTTTGGAGAGTGTTTTTTAGCCTGGCTGACACACACACACACATAAACACACACACACACACACTACCCAGTTGGCTAAGAGAAAAAGAGAAACGCCAAGGGGAGGAGTGTGTGAGAGCGTGACAGCGGATCAATAGTTGTGTTTGTGGCGGCACTCCCACAGGAGTGAAGCAGTATATGAAAAGCCACTGCTGATGGCTGAAGGTCCTCTCAGAACATTCCCTGTGTGTTTAGCCCAGAGCCAAGGTTAACCCCAGCACAAAGACACCACAAAACCTCAGCCTGCCTCCCCGGGGCGACATACACTCACACAGGCGAGGGCCCACAGGAGCCTTTCTTCTTTTCCTGTGTGTGAGCGACTGTGTGTGTGTGTGTGTGTACCGTGGCAACAAAACGGCGAATCCTCGAACACAGTGACACAGCCACGGGCACGAATAGAAGCTACTGCGTCATGTATCGCGCATCGCCATTAATTTGTTTTACAACGCAGCTGTAATTAAATTAAAGATAATTTCCTGTTTAATGATATTCTTCTTCAGCGAAAACAATGCGGAGCGAGATTACACAATATGACAGACACATTAGCACATTTCCATACAGGGTTAATATTCCTGTTGTGGATAAAGTAATGAATTTCACTGAAGGCACACAGTAATTGTGAGCCAAAGCAGAGTTAACCTCGGTGATTTATCCAGACTTAATTTCCATCTTAACACCTCTTTATTGCTTTTACTAGCATTAAACAGCCCCTTTGAGAGAGAGGCAATAACTGTGGGGCCATAACACTGCTAAATCATGCATTTAAAGCAGTACAATGTGTATATGGAAGTTTCACTGCACCCTGGGTGACAAGAAAACTACTCATGCTCAGACAAATAAATGTAACATCGCTTTCTCTAGCTGAAACTAGACAAGGAGAAAAAAAAAAACAGTTCCCTCTCCTAAGGCTCATTTTCCTCCTAAATTATATCTTTCTCACCAGATTTTCCACAGACAAAGGATTCATGTTGTTGTTGATTACAGAGATGGAGGAAAATAGGAAGCTTGTCATGCTCTCTGCAGTAATCATAGGATACTCTGTCAAGCAGCTCTCAAGGTGTCTACAATCCTTCTCTTCAGCCGGCCTCCTCCCCGTACAGGCCGTAACTAGCTGTGATGAGCCTCGACAGGCCGTCACTGCCACAGAGGACTGATGGAATACTAATTAGCGTGCCACCACTTGAATTATTCATGCATCTTAATTAGGGGAGAGATTTCCCATTAGGCTTTTAGATGTGACTGAAGAGTTTCGCCGCTGTTTTGAGCGAGAGTGTGTAAATAGACGAGCGCCCGCAAAACCATAGGGCGCCACGTTCCGCGCATACGTAGGTGTGCGCCTCTTTAATGAAAGACGAACATCCATCACACGCACACCCCCCAAAAATAAGCTTACAGTTCAAGGTTAGAAAATGTTGTCTAAGAGGTCGTTTACAACTAGATACAAAAAAAAAAAGAACTGTTCCCGAAATGCCAAACAGCCACAACTTTTCAAGGAATAATTAATAGCAGCTGCTTCTCTGCAAGGCTGCACAGAAAACACGCACGTCCTGATGCCCTGCTTTAGGGTTCACCAACTAACTAATGTTCTAGAGCTAAAACAGCAGAGCAGCAACCAGTGCATGATATTTCTCCTCATCTCTCTGCTTTTCTTTTATGCTGAGGCACCAAGTGCTAGCCGGTTTGAGCCAAAGCCACATCCATCTGCTGCAGTTTAGCAGGGAAATTAGGCACTCAATGTAGCATATTTGTTTAAGTAATTGGAAAGTAATTAATAACCTGAAAATATAATAATGTGCTCAGCGGCAGCTCTTCTCCTGCAAGCCATTCTGCGGGACTGCAGTGTTTGAAGCCAAGCATGTGCGTGCGTGCATCTTGTCAGCATATTACACTGCAGCTGCTTTGTGAGCATCTAGTGAGATAAACAGGAATGACAGTAGAAAAAGGGGAGAGGGGGAGAAATTAAACGTTGATTCATAGGCGAGGAACTGACGAGGTGCTCCACAAGACATTCACATTGCAGGGTGCTCACTGGGAGCCCAATTGGCTGTAGACACTGCGGCACTGGCTTCCATAACTGCAAAGCGAGGACGGCGGGGAAATCGGAGCCCAAGGATCAGGCCGACATTAAACCCAGTCTCTAATTATGCTGTTCAGAGATTGTTTTTAATAAATATTTGATGAAATGTCATCTGCTGCTCTGAGGTGGTGGTGGGTTTGGGGAGGTGAGAATAGGGCTCAGCTTTCACATTTGTGTGTGTGTGTCTATGTGTGGGTGCACTTTTGTTTTCTCAAAGACAGACATTTACCTTTGCTTAACCAGCTGAATAAATGGAACTAATGATTTTAACCTCACCTTGTTAAGAAGCAGCATTACTTAAAGGCACAGTCATTTTTTTTTAGGTTATTTAATAGAAAGAAAAATGTTGTGCTCATAAATATACTTTGATTAGTGTGTAATTACATCATCCAAGAAATTGGTGCGTTCTCCCAAACTTAGAATTAATCTATTAAGAATCCATTAAAATGACATAGGAGGAGGTGCTGGTTTATGGAAGCTGCTATGTCGTCCCACCATCTTGAGAAGAAGAAGAGAAAATGCAGTCATTCGTGTATTGTGCAGACACATTTTAATTCGTGTCTGCACCTGATGATGAAGTATCATACCTATGTGTTATCACCAGAGAAGGGCAGAGATGACAGAAAGTGACAACGCGACTGGCATCTGGATAAAATGTTGTCCCTCTTCCTACAAGCTTCATCTCCTAAACTTAAGTCAGGGCTCTAACACAAAAACGTGGCTAAAGTTGTGTAATTTGGTTTTATATTATAACAATTACTTATTATTAGCACTTAAGACGTGACCTTCCCATCTCTGGGCAGCTGACAACAAGCCAGCTAAATAACAATAACAGCTGGATATAAGCTAACATTTATGGCAGCTAGCATCAGGCTTGAGTGTCCTAAAATCACACTTTCCCCGACAAACAGTTTGACTACTCTCTCACATCATATGACAGTTTATTTGCTAAATGTCCAAGTCCATCAACGTTAGACCTCCTTCAAAGATGGTTTTACTAACATTAGCTAACAGAAGCTAACAGCAGTGCTTACCAACGGAAAAGTCAGGATATCTTGAACAACCTACTTCAGTATCGTTGTCATTTGACAGAATTGTACTTCACTGACTCATCAACTTGTATTGTACTCCTTTCACAAAGTTTCACAGCTTCCAGAGTAAATAGACATGGATATCCAGTATATTGACAACTGAGATAAATAGTGGACTGAAGCTACTGAGATCTAGTGGTGAGAGTTTACAAACTGTAACTTTAAGTTTTCAGATATCCAGTAGAAAAACTGTCACTTAATTCAACAATATTTAACTTCACATCAGACAGGCTGATTAAAATCTATAAATAATAATAATATTATTGACCTTTCTTATAGAAGACATGCTTACACATGTCCTATCTGTGCAGGTAGGACCATTTCAGACAGTTACCAACAGCGCTAACAACAGCTTGTTATGAGCTAATATTATACTGACTAATGTTAGGATTGAGTGCCCTTAAAATCACACTTTCCCTCTGAAAAACACTTTCTCGTATTGTTTAAACTTTATTTGTTAATGTTCCAACAATGTTAGAGCCACTTAAAAGAAGTTTAACTAATGCTGGCTAACAGCAGCTAACTTAGGCTAACAGCAGCTAACATCCCCCAAAACAGCAGCAGTTACTAACAAAAAGTTGAGGATATCCTCAGTAACTCACCTCAGTATCACTGTCATCAGACAGAAGTGAGCTTCATTGACATCTAGTGGTGAGATTTTAAACACTGTAGCTCAGAATCTATTAGTTTTACCTTATACAAGACTGAAGACTAGGGGAAGACAGAACTTTTTAATCTGTGGCACCAAGGCTTTGGAACAGTTTACCACTGAGTTGCATTTAGCTGATTCTGTGAAGTCTTTAAAAAATTATTCTCTTTTAACTCTTTTGATATTAATGCTTTAATACTTTTATGTCTGTGAAAAGGGTCTATAAATAAACTTTATTTAACTTTAAGTGAAAGTGTAGTGCTACTCTGAAGAAGATACGTTTAAATAATTTTTTTGAAAAGAAAAATTAAATGGATGCAAAGTGCACAATATATGCTTGCCCCTACCTCTGAACCAGACAGACTTCCATGTTTTTCTTCATCCCACCTGTCATACAACTTATTCAAAGCCACATCCTGCTCAAATATAATGCAGCATGTGTATGCAAGTCACATTTTCTTTGGTCTCTGATCTTTATCTTTAAAACATAAACAGACTAAATGCATCAAGTTTTTCACATATTTGTTTTTAGTATTCAATATTATTCTGACATATTACTTTATTGTAATCACTACTACGTTTTCGTTTACCTGGCATAAGTCAGCTTTAGCTTAGCTTATTGTCAGAAGAGTCTCTAATTATTAACTCAGTTAATTTTTAATAAGGATTACTAGTACCTGTTTCTTAATTTTAGCACTTATGCCATTGAAACGTCAAACGTTTTGCAGTTTTTAATAGGTCAGGCCCTCTGAGCAGCTCACAAGCCTGGATATGTTATTTAGCAAATCTATAGTTATGGCTAAACATGTTTATTGCTATGACCACAGATTTCGATTTTCTATTATTACTTACTGCATGTTAAACAGTGTAACTCAAAGCGAGTGTTGTCTAAAGCTAGCTTGACAATGATGGCAATGACCTGAGCGACAGGAAATCTGCAGCACTGACGTGCAGCTGCAAAACATTTGCAGAAATTATGTGATAGAAACATGTAAACACTGAGCAGAACACAAAAGAAATGTTTCCAACATCCATGAAATGAAGAGCTGATGCTCTTTTGAGAGCAAATAGCCTAGCCAGCATTAGCATGGCATTATTGGATGGACTATATAAACACTTTTTCATTCGATTAAATGCTTCTGTTACTTTTCGCACACATACTCAAACACGCCTCTCCCTGTGTGGCTGCCCGAGCAGCTGCTGCGTTGGGCTTTTTGGGGTCGTTGCCTACATTATTGAGCTTCTCCATGGAGTTTGCCAGGTGTCCTTGAAAGTGTGCATCAAGGGCGATGGATCCAGGTGGAGAAAGACAGGAGGGATCTCCCAGCTCACAGCCACTGCTTTGTAGCTCCACCAAGATGGTAAATTGACAGCTGTTTCACTGCTTGAAAGCGCTGTTTTGAAATTCCCATTTTCCATCTCTGTTGAGCCACAGTGAAATGACTCATGAAGAACAGTGGGTGATGCAGAAACATTGAGCCATTGCTCTGTGGTCTTGTTGTTTATTGTATCAATCTAATGTTATTATATTAGAATATTTCCATTTTCTAGCAGATAATAAAGTTGTGAAATTGACAGTCAACTCTTCCGGGTGGTTTATGACAAAAATATAAATTTAGGTTTGCCTGTACACTCACAAAAAAATGACACCAAAAAAACAGACAAAATAATAACATTTCTCCCTCTCTTCTGTCTCCTCCTTTCCCATCCCTTCATTTGCTCACTTTCAGTATAAAAAGGTCTATTTTAAAAGTTTGTGCTGAGCTGCACTCTTTCATTTGTCACACCTAGAATGTGAATTCAACTTAAACATTGTATGTAAAAATAACCCTCAGACATCATTTAATGTTGTATTTATTTGGCACCCTCGGTACTCCATAAAAGACAGGCAATATCTTTACAGTACAATGGTGTTCAAATCCCGTACACAATGAGTAGTTGGTTGGTTGATAGTCTCTCTGGCTGAGTTTCCCAGACATGAATTTGGTGTAGTCCTCAACTAACTTAATTTTTCAGTTCTTCTTGAGTATTGGTCTAAGAAAGCTTGGTATAATAGTAAAAAGTCCTGGCAGCAGGACTGCGAACATTTCTGCAAAGTGATACAGTTGTGTGAAAAAGTGTTTGCCCCCTTCCCGATTCCCCATTTTTTGTATGTTTGTCACAGTTAAAGGTTTCAGATCATCAGACACTGTTGTAACATAAATTAACTGTGGTGTATTACATCTTTGGAAAGCTGAGTTCAATTTCTCTAGCCACATGCAAGTCTGATTTCTGAGAAACAAAGTAACTGAGATCTCTCAGTCTGGAAAAGGTTATAAAGCCATTTCAAAAGCTGTGGGAGTCAAGCAAACCACATTGAGAGCCATTATAAACAACTGTCAAAAATATGGAACAGCGGTGCACCTTCCCAGGAGTGGCCGGTCGACCAAAATTACCCCAAGAGCGCAGTAAAAACTTATCCAAGAGGTCACAAAAAAACAAAAAACGGCAGAACAACATCCAAAGAACTGCAAGCCTCACTTGCCTGAGTTAAGGTCAGAGTTCATGACTCCACCATAAGAATGAGACTGGGCAAAAATGGCCAGAGTTCCAAGATGAAAACCACTGCTGAGCAAAAGGAACATAAAGGCTCATCTCAGTTTTGCCAGAAAACGTGATGATCTTGATCTTGATGATCCCCAAGACTTTTGGGGAAATACTCTTTGGACTGATGAGACAAAAGTTTAACTTTTTGGTGTGTGTGTCCCATTACATCTGGCGTAAGAGTAACACAGCATTTCAGAAAAGGAACATCATACCAACAGCAAAATATGGTGGTAGTGTGATGGTCTGGGGCTGTTTTGCTGCCCCAGAACCTGGAAGACTTGCTGTGGTGAATGGAACCATAAATTCTGCTGTCTACCAAAACATCCTGAAGGAGAATGTCTGGCCATCTGTTTGTGACCTCAACTTGAAGTGCAGTTGGGTCCTGCAGCAAGAGAATGATCCACCTCTGAATGGCTTAAGGAAA
>VUQG01008561.1:6200-17844 GCA_015106755.1 Etia nguti | reverse complement strand
ACAAACACATAGATTGTAATAAGTGGACATAATGGTGCACTAATTAGCTGTGTTGCTTATGCTAATTAGTCATGTGAAGCTGTTGTGGTGAAGGCCTGGCTAAAGGATCCTAGTCCAGTGAAAGCTGGAATGTTTTAAGAGGCTTTGACTTAAGGAACCAGCAAAACATTTATTTGATTTGTAGAACCACTACAACCTTAGGTCTTACTGAAACAAATCTTATTTACAAAAAAATATATTCCATGACTCTTGACTGTTCATGCATTCCAGCATTAGCCTCCTTGGGACACGTACCTGTACATTGACACTCATATTCATAATTCTCTCTAATATTATTTCCCTTGAAAAACAAAAAGTCTACAAGCAAAGGGCATGTTCCGAGGAGCCATCTGATTTGGTGTGAAATACTAATCCTCCACATCAATCCAGACAAGTTCATCCATGACAGCAGAGCAGATAAATATGCAGACTTTACTATGAAGCCGTACCCTGAGGCTGAAGTAGGGGCAGCACAGGTAACTGCAGTCTCAGCAAGAGGGAGTGATACCAGCGAAATACAATGTGTGTGTGAGGATGGATGAGTTTCTGTTTATACTGACCTTGGTGGCTTTGTAGCTTGATGTGCGTCCCTAGGTATACACACACACACAAACACACAGAGATGGTGAAATGATCCAGTGCAAACACACAGAGCTAGCACATGAAAAAGAAACGATATTTCCATGTGTCTGTGCCACCTGACCTTGTCGGCTTACCAGGACTCATTACAGAGGAAAGCAGCAGTGGAATGGGTGGCAATGAAAAGCAGACATGACCCTCAGATTGTTGGAGCCAACATGAAAGCACTCCACCCGTAGGAAGAGGGAGGGGGAGGAGAGGAAGGGGTTGGTACTGCAAGAGTGAGCAAAGGGAGCTGTTCACAAACTGGAATGGGAACTGGTCTAGTTTGCATAATTTAAGGTTAATGAGGAAACAACAGCAGATGAAACCACCCTCATTTTCCCCCCCGTTTAGCTTTGCTGGACCCGGGTGATTTTCATTAAAAAGGCATTTAAAGCAG
Source organism: Etia nguti (assembly GCA_015106755.1). Lineage (NCBI taxonomy): Eukaryota > Metazoa > Chordata > Actinopteri > Cichliformes > Cichlidae > Etia > Etia nguti. The sequence continues at coordinate 16,784 of VUQG01008561.1, read as the reverse complement.
TGCTTTAATCTTCTTTCTCTTTGGGCCGTTCCCTTTAGGAGTCGCCACAGCAGCTCACTTGCCTCCATCTTACACGATCACTAGCATCCTCCATCACACTAACCCTCTGCATGTCCTCCTTCACTTCCAATTTTCTCTGTGGTCTTCCTCTTTTCCTCCTGCCTGGCAGCTCCATATTCAGCATCCATATCTGCCTTCGCTCCCCTGGACATGCCCAAACCACCTCAACCTGCACTATCCCTGATGTATTTATTTCTATTCTTGTCCAATGAAAATCTTAGCATCTTCAGCTCTGCCACCTACAGTTTAGCTTCCTGTCTTTTTGTCAGTGTCAACATCTCCAAACCATACTTCATAGCAGGTCTCACTATCATCTCGTAAACCTTTCCGTTCACTCTTGTTGCTATCCTGTTAAAAATCACCCCTAAGACTCATCTCCACCCACTCCACCCTGCCTGCACTCGTCTCTTCACCTCTCTTGTGCACTGTATGTTGCTTTGGATGGTTAAACCCAGATATTTAGTCTTATCCACCTTCACTACCTCTACTCCTGACAGCTTCCCTGTTACACCTGTCACACATGTATTCAGTCTTGCTTCTACTGACTTTCCCTCCTCTTGTCTTCAGTGCATACCTTTACCTGTCCAGGCTCTGTTCCACCCACTTCACATACTCTTCCTTGAAGATTACCCCTATTCTATTTCTCTTCCTATCTAAACCCTGGTAAAACAGGTTGAATCCACCTCTGATGCTCCTGGCTTTGCTTCCCTTCTTCTATCTTCTTTTTTCTCCATCACATCAGCCAACTCTTTCCCTTTACCAGTCAGTCAATACGCTCTACATCTAGTCCCAACTCTCAGTTCCAGATTCTTGCCTTTTCTTCTCTCTCGATGCCTGCTAACACACCATCCCCTTCTTCTTTTCCTTTGTCTTCAGCCAACAGGAACAGAAGCATAGTTTCCACCTGCACCCTGTTGGCCAACATTACAGGAAGTGGTTGTTAACCCAGGTCCTGACCAATCTGGTATGGAAAGCTGCATGTTTGATTTCTTTGCTGGATCCCCTTCCTGATGCAATCCTCCTCATTTATCTGCGACTGGGACTGGCACAAGGAGAATACTGGCTTGTGGCATCCCGTGGCTGGGTTGAAGCAGTGCTTTAATGATCTGCATCTTCATTGAATTTTCATCTTATTTAATAATACATCACATACACACATAAATATGGAAAGCATATTAATAAAGACAATACGTTTTAATCTACCATAAATGGGTCAGTGATAGTAGATAAATAAAAATGTACCCTCTTAATTTAAAAAAAGGTACAAATGTAACACAAGTAGCCATTAATGTAGCTTAAATACAAAATTAATAGATAGACTAATGATGAAATTATCATGTGCATTACTGGTAATTTACCAAATAGCAAGAATAGTGTGAAGCTGTGTGTTTGCTTGAAACCTGTGCTAAATACACAACCTTGACTCCTAATGAGTGTTTTGAGGCAGAGGCAGCCTTTGGCCCTCTATTTCTCAGTTATCCTTACAGGGGTAATTGAACAGAGGGACACATTGTTCTCCTCATCCCCAGCCACGTCCTCCCCACCCCTCCCATGTGTCTAATCACACCTCCATTTGCATGGAGAGCACTGGGAATCAGCCTCAATAACGCCGCACTGCCTTGAAAGATGAGTTTTTAATCTGGGAGAGGAGATGAGTTTTTGACCCGCACCTGTTTGTTTCCGTAGTTTCTTTTTCCTGTCGAACAAAAGTGACCCACAGGTAAATTTGCAGAGGCATGATAGCTGCTCGCCTCCCTAAGTACTGTCACTGTGCATTTATTAATATCTCCATATCTGACATGGCGGAGAAAATGGTTCTTGGCGATAAAGGGCACTTGTCGTGGTGGGTGAGACTGCCTAACAGGCAATCAGATGGGCTGACAGCGAGTGTCAGCCGGCGCGTGTGTGCATGTTTGTGTGCAGGCAATGAAGAGGGCTGCAGTCTAAGGGAGAGGGGTGGGTATTTATTCTTCTCCCATTGCCCTCTATTGACCCATGTAATAGAGAATTTTGCAGGGGGAAGTGTTTGAACTATTCTTTGGATGTAGGTAATGTGTTCATCTAGGGAAAGTAGGCTCTGCTTTCTTTCCTAAACTATGTCTTTTTCTCACACACATTGTTGCACATGATTTGCAGATTCACAGGAGGAAATATCCTAACCTTTTTTCAAAGGTTTTGATTGATTGACAGATGACTAATATACTGAGTAGTATATTGATGTCTTGGTGTTTAAATTTTTTGTGGCACAGATGCCAGGTGCTAGAAATATTCCTTGGAGATTTTAGTCTGTACTTATATGATAGCATCGCACAATTGCTGCACATTTGTTGGCTGCACATCCATGATGAGAATTTCCCATTCCACCAAAGGTTAAAGCACCTTTTAGACAAGGATCTGGTGACTGTGGAGGCAGCTAAAATACAGGGAAATAATTAAGTTAATTAATTATTAAGAGAATTATTAAGTTCAAGAAACCAGTTTGTTGGAAGCAGCCTTCTGAAGAGAGGTACACTGTGGTCTTAATGGACGGACATGGTCAGTAATAATACTCAGGCAGGCTGAGGCATTTAAGCAGTGCTTCATTAGTAACCACCAGCAGCATCTTTGGTTTGAATCTTCGGTACTTGGCTGCATGATTCTGGCCCTAAAATCCAAGTGTCTGAAATGAAAACTAATTAGATCAAGTAACATTTTTCCAGTCTTCTGTGGTCCAAATTTAGTGAACTGTAGCCTTAGTTTCTTGTTCTCCGCTGACAGGAGTGATACTCAGAGTGGTCATCTGCTGATGCAGCCAGTCCACAAGGCTCAATGCGTTGCATGGTCAGAGATGCTGTTCTGCATACTTCGTTTGTAGCAAGTGGTTGTTCAAGTTAATCTTGCCTTCCTATCAGCTCGGAGGTGTCTGGCCATTCTCCTCTGGACACTGACAACACCAGAGAACTGCTGTTCAGTGGGTATTTTCTCTCTAGAGATCTCTAGAGATGGTTGTGCAGGAAAATCTCAGTAGATCAGCATTTTCAGAAATGCCACATTCAAATTCCCTTAAATCACTTTTGTCCCCCATTCTGTGGGGTCGTCTTGCTCATGTCCCCGTGCCTAAATGCACTTAGTTGCTGCCATGTGATTGACTGATTAGGTATTTGTGTTAAAGAGCAATTGAACAGGTGTACCTTACAAAGTGAGTGTATGTTTTTCCACCACAAGTACACTTGGGCAGATAAGATGAAAATTAGTTTTTTCCTTTATTACTCTGTCTATAACTACAATATTTTTGGAACTGCACTTCTTAGTGGAGAGATAGCTTTTGTGTCTTTAGGGCTATTTATAGCCCTGATACTCCCTGGTGGGCATTAGTGTTTATTGGTTAGCCTGGTGAGAAAAAAAAAAAATCACAAAAATCTAGTTTCCGAAATATATCAACACATTTCTACTCCTTAGTTAATGCTTGTCTTGCCACTGTTGTAAACTCTTGCCCCATATTATTATCTGTTAAGGTTTGCTTTGTAATAAACAAATAATGTCCTCCTACATAATAAACTTCTGTGTAAAGACAGAACCAAGAGTGCGTACCACCTGCACAGCTCCTAGTAAGCACCATCTTGACCAAATGCCATTAATATGTTTACGATCAAGGCTTTTAATCCCAAACTGCTCCACTGAGGCTGGTAAGCAGTCAAGAAAAGAAGAAGATGGCTGTGCTCTACAGTTTGAGCTCCCACTAATGAATGCGCAGTCCAGCGTGAATGCAGCGAGCCTGTGTACTCAGCAAAACTGCAGCAGGTAAACAAAGTTGAGGCAAAGTTTACAATTAGTCAGCGGATTCATATCATGCTAATCGCTACCATATGATTTAAATATTCCAGGCTGATGTGCACTAAACCGTCACGAGTTTGCCTTTTTACAGAAAGCAATTCACTCGCAACCCTGAACACAAACAAACCTTCAAGCATATTTCCCTACACAAATGCCTCATCAAATCTTCCCACAGTGAATAAACACACACACACACACACACACGGGCGCAAATATCCACCAATTTGATGTTCCTGTGGATTTTGACACACATCCACAGAGCAAACATAAGAATAAACACAATCACACCTATTCAGGCTTCTCCTGCATCCTTCACAAGGCACATCTAGCACACTTACTAAACCTCATCACCTTATTTACCGTTTCTCTTCATAGCTGGATTTGTGAGAGCGGCCTTCATTTTGCTGGTACTGCTCTGCTTTATATCGTTGCCAAAATCACAGGTGACGGGCCACTTTTCTTTGGTGCCCTCCCTTCAGTGCGCGCTGTAGGCAGAATCATTTGATGGTGATAACCCTCGACACACACGCACACACACACATTTCATATATTCAGCCTGGGTATGAGACGGCAAAGCTTACGTTATACCTATTAACCACCAAAGTCACCTTCGCCCTAAGGGGTGTGTGCGCACACACACACACTGTAACCAGTACGATGAACAGGGATAGATCACGTCACTGGGTGTGCACTTAATGTTCATCAGCATACACATCTTCAGGTATCTGAAGAAAGATAAGGAAAAATGGAAGGAATGCAGTAGAGGACGGCCTCAAAGCATGGCATTGTGGGAAAACAGAGCGCCTGAGTGTGTCAGGTGAACACCTGCTGAGCGCTCCACCAGGATAACTTGGGAGCAATCTGAAACTGTATTCTGTTGCCTCGGTTTTAATTAAGCGGTGGAAGCTTTTTCAGAGGTCAACCTTTTAACTACACTCACTGCAGGAGTGGATTTCTTTTCCACACTGACACACACTTTTCTGATGCTGGCTTGTTGATGACAGCATCGTAGGACGCTCACCAAAAAACGAGGATGCGGTGAATGGAAGGTTTATCAGGCAGAATAGAGATAAGAAAAAGAAAGCAAGTTTATGTAGCACCGATCCCCTGCCCCGCTTTGTCTGTTCCTCCTGTTTGGATTGCACTTTCTGTAGTTACAGAAAATCTGAGGATAACAGAAAGTTAGTAATGACACAGTTTTCCCTTCAAATTACCTTGTTAAGCCATCAGTCAGCACGTAGGTATGATGGTTATGTGGCTTTCCTTCTAGCTTTGCCTGTGTAGACATCTCACCTCAAAGTGCTAGAAAATAATGTATTTGGACATCTGTTAACACACCGTGGTTCTCCATGCTGTCCTTCATGGCACTCTGTGCGTAGCAGCATGGAGTCCGCTCAGCACTATTGATTTGATCTGATCATTGTATGCTGCATTGCGAGCGACACAGAAAACACTTAAGTCTCATTTGAGATGCCAGAGTTTCCAAACTGAGTGCATCTTTGGAACTCCAGAACTGCAGTTTAAAGCATGTGCAAAAATGGTTAGGAAGGGATTTCATATGTTTTTGAAACAGTGAGATTAACAAATGTAGAGGGAAGGATGAAAGAATGAAGGTAGGAAAAGAGGGTGGTGTAAAGGTGCTAAAGTAGAACCACCTGGAACAGTTTTTTGCACCATCTTCAGTTAATGACTAATTCAGTTTTGTAGGCAGAAAAATACAAAATACTGTCAAGCGAGTTCAGTTTTCATGTGCAGCAGCCTGACTGTGCTTCCAGCTGATGCCTTGGACACAGTTAAGTCACCACACGGTCCCTCCTGCACACATGCCTTTTTTAATATTCTCGTCTTTCGGGCAATTGGTGGTGGTGTAATTGTGTGTGGGTTATTTTCTTGCACATTTTGGGCGTTTTAGTACCAATCGAACATTGCTCAAATGCCACCTGAGTATTATTACTGACCATGTCCATCCTTCTAGCAGGATAACACATTGTGTCAGAAATCATTTCAAGCTGACGTCTTAAACAGTGCAATGACTTCACTGAACTCAAATGACCTCCACAGTCACCAGATCTCAGTCTATCAGAGCACCTTTGGGATCTGGAGCATCCATGAGAATCCAGTGAGTGTATTTCTAATTAAGTTGTTTCCCCCCCACTGCTCCACTACATCAGAACTTAGGGTTCAACCACAAGCAGAATTTTATGCCAGATGCCCATCCTGACCCGGCCTAAAGAGGATGACATGCCTCTGGATGGAGAACAAAGCAAAGCAAAAAAGGATAGATGAAGATGGGAGGAGTATGAATGAAGGAAAATTTAGAGAAAACAAAGACTGAATAGATAAACAAAGAAGGGATAGAAGTAATTATCACCTACAACAGCTAATTTAGAATCTCCTATTAACCCAACCACAAGTATGTCTTGGACTGTGGAGGGAAGCTGGAGTACCCATAGAGAACCCACACAGAAAGGCCCCAGACTGGATTTTGAACCCAGGACTTTCTTGCTGTGTGGGAACAGTGCTAACCATGGCCCCACCGTACTGCCTGAAAGCAATAAGGTTGATTAAAAATGTAAAAAAAGAAAAGGGACCCAAAGGAGAAGTCAACAAAGACAGAAGACGGTAGGTTTTAAGCGAAACTATTATGAATCAGGTTAGAGGGTCAGATGACAAAAAACTGAGGGAGCAAATTGGGGTTTGATGGATGGAAAGGAAGTTTCAAATGCTTTGGTCCAAATCAACAGGAAACATCCCCCCCCCAAAAAAAAATTCTCTTGCGTGTTTAAACTTTGGAAACTGAAAGAGATGCAGAAATTGTATTGATTGTGGAAGCAGCTGGGAGACAGGCTGAAAACAAGAGATTGTCATGGAAAGAGGAGTGTTGCTTATTGCAACTTTTTAAATCTGCCTCCTCTTCGCTCAATTTCTCGAGACAGCCAAGGTAATTTAAATCGATTCTAAGTCCTTCCATTACAGACACACTGACAACAGTTTGGAGAGAGGGGAAATGGATTTTTCTGCTCATCTGTGAGCCAAGGCCAAATCTGAGGACTTCTACGGCAGCGCTGTAACAAAGCGCGCTGCCGCCAGCCAAGGCTCCTCCTTCACTTGACGTTTTTACCTCACTGTATTGCTTTTGCTCCATAAAATCCGTCGACAGCTATTTTTTTTATGATTTCAGGGTTGTGGTAAGACAATAATAACCGTGAAGAGGGCGAGGCCCGACCTTCCATCTCACTTGCCATTTCCGTGACTGAGAAAAGGAAAACAATGTTTGTATGATCCAACAGAGCAGAGCTACCTTTGCGGTTTTTAGAACTTATGCATAAACATATGTTCACAGCGCTTACAAGGACTGATAGAACAATCAATTGACACACACACACACACACACACACACACGTCATCTGTCCACCGCTTTGTCAACAGATTCACAGGCAGAAAATTGTAAATATTGAGCAACCCCTTGTCCCTGAAAAATGAAGTACAATAGCCGGAGGCAATTCATCCCACTATTGCTTTTTTATGAACTAATATGTTCATAGTTGCCGCTTCCAAATTACTCAATAAATATCCAATACTTCCTCAGAGACGGCCTTGACCCTGTTGTCTGAAAGAACGCTTTTCACGAGTGGACGGCCTCCCCCCCAACACGCTTAAACACTGAAAGCAGCTTCGGTAAAGTGGCAATTACCATCCTGACATCAATTCAGAAAGCACATAACAAACCTGCACTGTTTCGAGAAAGCAAACTGGACAATTACAGAGGCAAATAAAGCCAGCCACCGAGAGCGGGAAAATAAAACTCCCGCGGCATAATAATTCAGCTTAATTAAAGGAGCAGCCCATCCAAAGGGTCATTTAAAACAACACCCCCGTGTCTCCCACCTCCAGAGGTATTAGCAGAGTTAAAAGCAGCGGGCTACACGATAGAAGTCGTCAGGCTGACCTCCAAAGCTTCTTTCCCCCCTCATCTATATTTATATGAAGGAGCGGCACTAATTTTGCCCAGTAAATCAGTGTGCACATTCCGTTGTGACCTCCAGCTTGACACTGAATTAAACAATATCAGGGCTCAAGAAGCCCGCTTTAACAAGCCTTAAATTCCTCCGTCCAATCCATCAGCGGGGATATTTCTGACACACGGAGGGAAGAGCATGAAATAAGGCAATTATTGAACCCTTCAGCCCATTTTTACGGCTTGGCTGGCTGGCACAATGCAGCACAGAGCCTCAGACCTCAGAGTTTGTGTGGCGAGATGACTCTCAGCGATAGGGATGCTAAAAATTCATACAGTGAAAAGAAATTTCAGTAGTTAGGCAACATATTTTTTTTGTTGCTAAATATAGCCTGTCAATAAACAGCATGTCACAAAGACGAGTAGCTATGGCGGCAGTTTCCAAGAGGACCTTCTGGAGTCCTCCTGACTTTGCCCAAGAAAAACAAAGCGTCGAAGAGAAAAGCTTCAGTTTGAGTCACACTTGTTCTTCCCCGGTGCAGGCAGGACGAGGAAAGTGCTCTCTGCGTGCGTCTTCCGTGGTGGTGGCAGTCGATCCTGTGAGCCCTCTCAGATTGCCTGACAGATAATCCATCACACAGTCAGTGTGCCTGACAGGAAGAGGTCTCAGTCAACTCTCCGTCTTTCTGTAGCGCTCACACGGGCCCTATGAAGGACAATCACTCTTTTCAAGTCTCTCCTGGGACGACGTACACTAGAGTTTCATTAGAAGACTGCAGGTGGATGATTTGAGGAGTTGTACACTGATGTGCAGACGAAAAGCAAGAAAGAAGGCAGAGTTGTTCAAAAAGAAAATGGCAAAGAAACAAAAACAGATTTAAATGATATCATGTGGACTATATTTTTGGATACACATGAGGGCGTTCTTAGTGACGAGCCTAACTTTTTAGTTTTACAGTTACCATGGAATCAACATCGTCGAACTACTGAAGACTGGAAACTTAAAAATAATAAACATCTCATTTATACATTCTGAACATAAAATTCTAAACATTTAAGAAAGAAGACCTGAAAACATATGGTAGAAATCTTAAGAAACTAAATATCTTTAGACAACAGACGCTTCAACACGAAGATGACACTTTGGCCTCTGGATAGCTTAACCCCTTAATCCCTACTGTGTCATATTTGACACATGAGTTTTTTGCGACATCTAAATCTGTGTCACCCTCCTGAAAAGAAAAAGGGAGAGCTATTACAAGAATGAAAAAGCTGCTTATATTAAGACTTTTCACTATAAATTCATCTAATTCTCTTTTTTCCTGCTCTACACTGAAAATTTTTTTTCCCCTGTTGGAAAAAAAGACTTGCTCAATGAAGAAGCAGCTTGATTTACTTGGAAAAACATTTGCACATGTACTTGCAAAATATGTGCTCATGCAGTCAATAGTGTTAAGAAAACTGTACGAACTGCTGAGGATCTGCTCTCCCCACTGACATCACATTTATTCTGCGAGTGTGCTTCCTTCAGAAATGCCCGGGAAATTCAGCAGAATTTCTGTTTCCGCCTTACTTTCCACCTGCTGCCAGTTTTTCCTCCATCAGGAAACTCCGATATGAGGCGGACAAATTCAACACGCTAAAGTGTAGTTTTTAAAACTTTTGTTTAATGTCACAAATTACATACACAGTTTTCTCATTGTATTTCAGACATCCTGTCAACATCCATTCATGATTATAAAAAAGTACAATTCTTTGTTTTTAATTATTCGTTTTCTCAACACCTGTGTAAGAGAGTTCCTCATTAGCCTTCATTGGACAGGCACAGATTAGAGCAGATAATGGACTGTCTCATAGTAGCACTTTATAAATAAGATATGATGCACAAATTCAGAGTGAGTACACCATCTACTTCATTTGAAACACAGACGAGGCTTGGTAACCAACATGGACAAAGTAAGAAAGTGTCTACTGCTTCCATTCATCTCTGTTTCAGCAAAGTACCACTGAATGATATTACAGCTTATGAATGGTGTGCGATAACATGGCAACAACTCAGTGCATGCAAGTGCTGGATGTGAAAATGGAAAATGTCTTTCCCCCAAGACAAGAAAGCTGTAGGCTTGCTTTGGATAATGGAATGGACAAAGTGTTGGGTGTCCTTTCAATATGTTAGCCTGAATGTGTCAGTGGTTTTTCCTAACTAATGCACATTTTAATGATTAAAGAAAATGCAGCTGATCTGATCTGCAGAGAGGAAACCAGTGTAATGGCAGATTCCTGTAAGTGCTTGTGATATGGCTCTCAGTTGGCAATCAAAGTGAGAAATGCACGCCAGTGTTAAATAAAAACAGAAAGGCCGACATTACGAAAGCAAAGGCTCGAGGTTTTTGGAGGTTTGCATGTGGAAGAAAAGGCTGATGGTGCTGCGCTGAGGCTGGAATGAGACGTCCTGCAGGATTCTCTATTTCTTGATGGCTGCCACCGCTTTCTTGGCGGCATCATCCAGGTCATCTGCTGCCGTGATGGGCAGGCCGCTCTCGGTCAGAATCCTTTTAGCCTCGTGGACGTTGGTCCCTGAAATCAGGCAAAAAAAAAAAAAAAAAAAACCCCCCCCCCCCCCCCCCCCAAAAAAAAACAACAATGCAATAACAGTATTTTAACAGTAACTCTTCTCTCTTCTACTCCTTCCTCTCCTTATCCTTCCAACCAACCCTCAGCTCTATCATATCTTCTTTCTAATAGCAGACCCT
>VUQG01008560.1:31780-47639 GCA_015106755.1 Etia nguti | reverse complement strand
TATTTTCTGTTGTGTTTTACTTGCATCTATTTGAAAGAGTGAGTGTAAACACAAAAAACTATTTTATTTTATATGCTGGAATATGCAGAAAATAGGTTTAAATGTTAAACAAATTTCTTCAAGTCAGAGACTGTTGCATATAATTTAATTTTTGCTTGATGCATAAAGTTAAAAGATTAAAACTAATAAAACAAGTTTTAAAAAGAGACTTTTTTATTTGATTACATTTTATATGATGGATTATGCAGAAAAAGTTGAATTGGGCTGAAAGGTCTATTGCTTAATAACGTATTCAGGTTGTAAATCATGTTTTTAAAAAGTAACTAAGTAACTAATTACTTTTGAAAATAAGTAATCAGTAAACTAACAGGATTACTTTTTGGAGAAGTAATCAGTAATTAGTTACTAATTACTTTTTTCAAGTAACTTGACCAACACTGGCCGTGGCACTGTCATGAATGTAATATGACGTGCACACAGGAGCACAGCACAGTGACAGAGGAATCCACTGTGGACCTGTACTCTGGTCGTACTCTGTATTCTATGAGAACTTGACTTCCAGACAGAACAGTCAGACATCTCATCTGTATTACGAACACAATCCCACACTTTCCTGTCACATTACATCAGGTCATGTGAAACAAAGCAGTCCAATAAAATGTATCAGTATCTTGCGGGGGCAAATATTATCAAGCCTTTCATGCTGTCAGTTCAGTGTGCGCTGAATCTTTGTCCTGAAGTCAGTCCGTGAGGGTTAGTGCAAATGGAGGAATAAAAGACAGTCCTGAAAGGAGGCAGTCAGACATGTTTTGTTTGTCAGTACAGAGTAACCGGAGGGGTGGAAGTTTGTCAAATATGTATTAAAAAAAGAAGTATGAAAAGAATGAGAATCAATATTTCATCCTAAACTGCTTGGCCCAGATACAAGAATCTGTTTGGACCAGTATATGTTTGTGTGGCCTGCATAAGTCAGTCAGGAAATAATAAAGATGAGAGAAGAATGCATTTTTATTTTTTATTACAACATGAATTTTGTTTTCTTATTCTAATAAAGTTAGTGGGGATTGTTAGGAAAATGGGAAATAGGCACAACAATTTATTGAAACGTGCAAACATGAATGGAAATACAGTATATAAATACAGTATATAAATACAGTATATAAAGGCAAAAACAGAGTTTGTACAATTCTAACAAGCTTGAAAGTCATTATTTGGTGTGACCACCTTTATTTGTCAGCAGAGTCTAAACTCTCTAAGGCAGCTTTCTTGTTGTTTCTTTAAGTAGTCTTCAGGGGTAGTTCTCCAGGCTTCTTGAAGGACATTCAAAGCTCTTCACTGGCTGTTTGCTGCCTTTTGTTCTGTTCTCTGTAAAGATGAACCCACAGTGCTTCAGTAATACTAAGGGTTAGGGTTAGGGCTCCTGGGAGGCCAATCCATGACCGTTAGTGTCCCACTGTGTGTTTTTTCTATCCAGGTGTGCTTTTACTGCATTGGCAGTGAGTTTGTGGAACATTGCCATGATGCATAAAAAACAATCGGATGCTTTCTAGTTGGCATTGCATGGGGAAGCCTCCACAATTTTTTACAGATAGACACTCACTGCTGTACCTCTTCCCTAACCTCCTCCGTACATATGAATACAGGTCTGATGGATTCATCACTCCATCAGACCTGTTTCACTGATTTTCAGTCCAGTTCTTGTGTAATTTGACACACCTCACACTTTTCTCCCCTTCCTCAAGAGTGGCTTCTTGACAGCGGGCCTTCCACTGAGATTTCTGATGAGGCTTCAGTGAACAGTAGATGGATCGACTGAGGGGTCTGGTGCATCTCTCAGGTCCCGTGTCAGGTCTTTGCTGGATTTTCTTTCCTATTTCTTAAGGAAATTACTCTCAGATAGTGGTCATCTGCTTTAGATAGCTCTTTTTTCATTCGCTTGTCCAGTGGAGAACTTGAAAGTCTGGCTGCTGGAAACAAAATATAAAGAAATGAGGGGTGGCTAAAGACTTTTGCACATGTAATGTATTTCAAGTCCTAGCATATTCAACCTCGCTCATTCCGCCTGTCCTCCGCTGCATGTTCGATTTAGTTGCCATGACAACAGCCATTACCTCTTGATTGGAGATATAATGTAATCTAAACTACGAGCGGTGCCATTTATCTGCTGTTAGCACAGCAGCTGCAGCACTAACAGCAGTCAGAGTCGGACAGCCACGAACAAAGAATGAAACAGAGTCATTACAGTGAGGAATACCGTACACTGTACTGTGCATTCATGACTAAGAGAAACAGCAAGCATGTTTAAGATTGCACCTGCAACGTTAGTGCTAATGTGTGTTTATGTCCACAGCTTGTTTTGCAGTGTGAAACTCTAAATATCACACCTCAGATTCTAGTGCCAGCTACACCTGGAGCACACAGACAAGAAGATAACCTCTCCGGTTCAGTCTTTGCTCTGGCTTCAGATCTTTGCGATGAACTGGGCCGGGGCAACATCAAATCGAATCGAGAGCTCGCTGTAAACAGATGTACTGTGATGTTGAATCGTCTGGACTCCGCCAGTCAAACCCAAAAAGACGAGGCGCTTTGAACAGCGGCTGCCATTTTGTGGAATTCATTCAAAGCTGCAGTGTTGCCTTGAGGGGGCAACGCAACACCTTTAGAATTCTTAAGAAAACAACATTGAAAAGTCTCTGTTTTCACTGCTAACAATTTGACGTGCTATGTAAAGCACTTGCTAGGCTACTCCAATTAGGCTGAGGGACAGAATAAAGGGATCGCTGCATAGTACATCACAACCTTTTTCTCATTTCCTCGCGTCTTGTTCTCCCCCCGCCTCCCAAAATGTGTCACGGCGAATCAATTCCAGCACCACTATCCTCGATATGCAACAAATAAAAAGTGACTGACATCAAATTATTTCCATGCTGATAGATGTTACACTAGCTTTGTCAGTGTTGTCACCTCTTTGGAGAGATCTTTTCTAGTTTAGAATAATTGAAAGAGTAACTGAATTTTCAGACGAGTGAAGAATTGGAGGAAAAGTTGGCACGGGCTTGGTTTCTTTGCTTTCTTTTTCTTCTTTTATCGTCATCATTTCATTCTCTTTCATTCGAGGGGGAAATAATGATATTGGACTGCCACGGGAAAAAAATAAATAAATAAATATGAAAAGAAAGGAAATGAGCATTGTGCAACATAAAATATGACTTCAAAGTCATGACACTGACAAGACAACAAAGCCGCACAGATTGAGGTACTACACACCTGAGGTTAGAGTGTTCGTCATTAAAGGAGAAAAATGAAAAAAAAATGAAAGAGTTAAAAAAAAAACGAAAGAACGCGTGGCAGCAGAACAGCGACAGTATGAGATGTTGACTATTTTCTGTTATATTGCCCTGGATTCCCCGGAGTCAGCTGCCAAAAGAGTTGTTTTGATAAAGGATATGAGTGATGCTTTTTCAAGGACAGTCCTGTGCATCGAATGCGCTGTCTAGATTGCATTTAAAGAGGGAGGACAAAGTTCATGCTGTAAAAAACAAGTACTGTAAGGATTTAATACTACAAAAGGAGCCGAGTAGTTGGAAGTTTATTACGTACATACAAAATGAAAACCGATTTATTTAGTCATTTTACTTTTATTTATTTATTTTTTGCAATAGTAATTCCACGCTGTTGGTAAAGCCTTCATTTAAACTCTTAAAGGCCAGATGCGGTTTTCTTAACCATGGTATTTTCAGCTGCATAGCACATCACAACCTTTTTCTCATTGATTTTAACGTTACTTTCTGCCATCACTCCTTGTTCTGTGTGTTGCACATATCTCTAGAACTTGGACTTGTTTTCATGTTACAAAATGCATTTTGCACTAATCAGATCCATCTGAATGTACTGAATGACTAATAAGGAATGACTGAAAAGAACTGTAAAATTCAAAGAACTTAAACCATTCGCTGTAGTACACACACACACACACACACACACACACGCACACACTGTGGAGTAGTGTGAAAAATGAGTAAGTCTCTAGGGAAATGTGTTTTGGGTTATGTGGCACATTTGAAAAAAAGCAAATCATTCATCCTCTTGAAAATAATTCCCACAGATATGGATAACAGTCAAGGGCATTCGATTAGCAGCACCAATAATTTATTTATTTGTTTAAAAACCTAATTTAGCGTTGGCTTTAGAAACTGTACTCTACTTTCTCCACCTTAACAGAAATAGCTTCCAGTCTCTGACATCAACTGGTCAAGTGGGCTTTTTGACCACTCTTCCGTGCAAAAATTTTGAGGGTTTTCCTTGAATGTAACGCCCCTTTTAAATCCTCCCACAACATTTCAGTGGGATTCAAATGTGGACTTTCATTTGGCCTTTCCAAACCTTGTTTTGAGGCATTCCTCAGTGGATTTGCTAGTGTGCTTAAGATTGCTATCCTGTGAAAGGTCTACTTTTGGTTCATCTTCATCTCATCAGAATTCATAGTCTACCACATAAAACCACCCTACTTCACAACTGATACGAGGTTCTCCTCCTGAAAAGCTGCACTGGGTGCGTGCCAAACACTTCTACTGTTTACTGGCCAAACAACTTTATCTTTGATTCATCTGTCCAGAGCACAATAGTCCACTTTGTATTTTTTACCAAAACTCTACTTTTGCTCTAATGTTCTTTTTGGACAGAAGGCCAGCACACCTCCCATGCAGGGTAAATTTGTGCAGTTTGTGATTATAGTGCATCTGCTGAACGACATTTGGAGACTTATTTTTGCATCAAATGTGGGCTCTTTGGTTCAGTTTTCTTTTCTTACAGTGGAACGATTTCTTGTAAAAATATTGGAGATTTTTTTTATCCTTTGCCAGACACAGGTGTTATGGTCCTGACAGGCCCTATTTCTCTCCTGCTCTCGCTTTTCTCCTTCTCCCTTTTTCTGTTTTGCTTTCTTTACTTAGGTTGAGTTTTGGGCAGGCACTCTGGTTTTCAGCCATGCCTACTGCCTACTGAGCCCACCTATCACCTGTGTGGTGTTGATTAGGCTAAGTAACTGCTCTGTTCCCTTCAGAGTCTTGACTTTGTTCTCTTTTCCTCATTTCTACTAATTTCTTTGATTGCAGTTTTCAAGCTGTTTTCACCTATAAAAGGAAAACTCATCTGGTAATTCCGAGTTGGTCGCCTCCCGCAAACTAAAGGAATCTTTCGCTCAACTGAAACACCTTAAACCCACCTGTTTACCCACTCTCCATCATCGTTCGTTGGCCTCTGGATATATAGCCTGCCTTCCCCTCCAGTGAAGGCACAAGAACGGACTTGACATGCTGGTGAAACACGGCCTGGTCCTCGAAAGGAAACTCCTCCTGGAGTTACATGAGACATGAAATTCAGTATTTTTCACTTAAAACATAGCGATTTTATGGAAAATTTGTCCTCAAAAAACACAAATGGAATTGAAATCGAGCGATAATGAACTGGTCCTGATGTTTCTAAACACGAAAAGGTAGAAACAGAGAGAAACAGGGTTCGTCCAGTTCTCAGGAGAAGCCAGCAGCAGGGAGAATTTCATGGTTTGCTCCAGGAGTTGAAACTATGTTCAGTTTAATTCAATTCAATTCAGTGTGAATTGAACTGAAATGAAGAGAAACCAGTATGGGAGAAGTATGCTTCTTCTTGTTAGTCCCTGCCAGTACTGTTGCTGCAGTTTTATGGATCAATTGAAGGCATTTCAGGGAGTTTTTAGTGCATCCTCATAATAGGGAACTAGTTTTGCAGCATCAGTCTGAAACAGGATATTTCTAATTTTGGAGATATTGCGCAAATGGAAGAAAGCAGTCCTACATATTTGTTTAATATGTGCATTGAGAGACATCCTGCATCCATCAAAAATGATTCCAAGATTCCTCATAGTGTTCACGGAGACCAAGGTAATGTCATCCAGAGTACGTATCCGGTTAGACACCATTTCCAAGATTTTTAGGGCTGAGTACAATAACCTCAACTTTATCTGAAGTTGGAAGCAGGAAATTAAAGGTCATTTTGGTCTTTGTGCTTTTAAGACATTTCTGCAGTTCAACTAATTGGTGTGTGTTATCTGGCTTCATGGTTAGATAAAGTTGGGTATCATCTGCATAGCAGTGATATGGCTACGGGAAGCATGTATAATGTAAAGAGAATTGGTCCACTGAACCCTGTGGAACTCCATAGTTAACCTCAGTGTGTGAAGAGCACAGAGATGAGTCCACTGTCAGAGGCCATAAAAAGATCATTTCTAACCTTCCCTAATGCTGTGTCTGTTGTGATGAGCTCTGAAGCTCTTCAAATAAGCCATTCCTCTGCAGATGATCTGTTAGCTGTTTGACAACTACTCCTTCAAGAATTTTTTAGATAAAAGGAAGGTTAGAGATTGGCTAATTATCTAAGGTTGGATAATTATCTAAAATAGCTGGGTCCAGTGATCTCTTTATAAGTAGTCATTTGACTACAGCTAGCTTGAAGGCTTGATATGTAGCCGATTAATAAAGAATACAGAATAGGTTGATCATTATTAAGATTGAGGATTGACTGTATCACTGCTGCTTTCGTACATATTTCAGGCTGTGAGTGGGGCAGTTTGAGCTCTTATCCGGTCTTTAAGTCTGACGTCATTAGCTATGTCTGGGCCCAAACTCCGCTGCAGGTCCCTAAGTCAAACGATCACTGCAGCTTTACTGAGAGTTGAAAAACTGTCTAAATTCTTTCATCTGTAATAAAATGTAAGTCTGGCTGCTCTACCAGGTGTAACAATTAAGTTTAACATCCAGGCATCCATGAAAACAGAATTTATTAAATTTAACGGAGTTAGAAGTTAGCAGGAAGTTAGCTCGCTAGTTTCCATCTAAATATAATATACCATTTTCTGACTGAGAGATTTCTGAAAAAATTTAAACGTACAGATCTGCTATCACTTCTGACATAAATGAATACAGGAAAGTAAACAGCAGTGACATTTATAGGGTTACTGAAGTTTGGCTAGCTGGTATATAATGATGTGCTACATGATCGCTAGCGACACAGCTATGGTTAGCATAATATAAACGGTGAAGCTGGAGGATGAACGCTAACGAACGGAGGACTTTTTTCCACTCGATAAAAGCTAACGTGAGGGTTCCCGATGGTTAGGGGTAAATGCAATCGCAAGGCAGGATCCTGTAAACGGACCAAACTTCAGTCAGGAGAACAACTGAGATAATCCATCCACAATACGAGGTTAGTCATTAATATACTGCTGCATGGGCTGGGCTGTAGTTACATCGTAAGGTTTTAAAAACTGAGCTTTAAAATGATTAGCGGTAATAAAAATTGAGAGAGGACGACAGTGATCACTGACTGTTTTTGGGGGCTTGTTGAGATTAAATAGAACAAGATGCAAAGCATTAAAACATGTTAAAAACACAACAGCCTCATTAAACGCAGAGTAGTTTGGGCCCGGAAGCAGGATTCATCACGTCATCACTTAAAGACCGGATTGGTAGAGCTGGGACCACATCTGAGGAGGCAGAGAAATAATTTTATAGAGCCGATTGACCCAGAGTAGTGTCTAGCTGTGTGTCTTAGGTAAAAGAGTATTATTTTACTATTAATATTCAGTATTGGTGTGCGTTTTTTGCTCAATGTTGCCAAATGCATTGGTCTGATTGGTCTGTTCTGTTTATTCCTATCCGGTAAATCGAACTTAGTTCTGTTGTGTAAAGGCTTGAAGCTCTGTTGTTCGGGCATCATGACAAAACTCATTCACAAACAGTTTTTTTCTAACGGTTTATAGAGTTCTTTAGATCTTGGCATACCATGTCTATACATACTATACTATACATACTTTTATATCGATGTTAACTACAGACCTTATATATTAGGTGTTTAAACAAAACCATTTCCACCTGTTATTCTGAAAGGAGATTCTTATCAAGTGATCTGGATCCCTCATTGTAATTTTATAATGTTTTTAAGGTCTGAAATGTGGGTGTTTTTACTCTTTCCGTGTGACTAATCCACTTTTTAAAAATTAACAAATCAAAATGACTACAAAATGTCAGTTATGTGACATTTTCTGTAGCGAATCATCTGTAACTGTAGGCAGTTTCAAAGACTATCTAGTATTGCTTGTTCAAATATAACAAAACTGCACAAAGTTTCTATGGGATGAGCCTAGGTTTTCATACTACTGTGTGCAAGCAATCTAAAAATAGTGGTTGTACCAGAAGTGGTGAAGTGGTACACAAAAACACTACCTTGAAGTGAAGAGCAGCCAGATTTAAATAGTGTACGGCAGTGTCGCAGAATATCTAATCCCAGCTCCAATATATATGAAAAGAAGAAAATGGTCATTTGCAAATTACTGCTAGTGTAAAAGTTGTACATTATGTAAAAATCCTGTGCTGTGTTTAAGGCTTTTTCACCACAGAGCATGTCTTGACTCTCTCAACAAGGGTGAAAAACAAAAACATGATGTTTATGCTTCAGACACCTTTATGCTCCAGTTACCATGGTTTTTAACACTTTTATATGTACTTTTGATTCAGAGGACCAGTGTTTATACTTCAGTTACCAAGGTTACCAAGGGTCCTTCCAGTTATTCAAATAGCCTACGTAGACACACCATTAAAAAAGTATGAAGAATACTGATTTTCTGTATTGTTATTAAAATGTCGCTCTGTTCTCCTTTTACAACCCATAAACAACTCAACTATAAATAGCCATATATTCATATTTATATGCGAGTAATTAGGCAGAAATAGAAACCTCCGTGTTTCTTTGTGGTCAAACTTTCCTTACTCACCACTAGTGGTGCCGAGCTCCAGAGAGCTCAAATTACACTGGACGAGATCTCAAGCCCTACAAAAGTTTGGATCCTTATCGGTATTTTGTTTCAAGATGGGTACCAAACCTCAGTCACTGGACACTGCCTGGTACTGCAGTCACTGGAATAAGTGGACCAAGGTCACTGGTCACTGCTAAGGTATTTACCTGATTTTTATTACAGCTTGATATTGACACTTCTCTGTATATTATCCCTTACATCGTGGATTGATGACAGCGTATCCATGTTTTTCTGTCAATAAACGTTGTTGTCTTTACTCCTGCTAGCTGCTGTTAGCTCCAGTTCGCTGCTATTACTGAAACCTTTTTGAAATGGATCAAATGTGGACAGACTTGCACTTAGCAAATAGACTTTCATGTGTTATGAGAATATAATAAAAGTGTTTATCAGAGGAAAAGTACTTAAAGTGAGAAAATTAGCTGGCATAATGTTAGCTGATAACGTTACATTGTTGTTACTCTTGTCAACTGTCCGGAGATGCGAGGATCGCACGTCTGATCTCCTGACAATAATTATTGCGACAATATCAAGAATCAATAAACTGGGCACCTTGCAGTCATTGACAGTCACGAACACCTCTGTATACTAAAGTTTTCTAGAGTCAAATGTGAGGCCATCTGTCTGACAGCTAATATTAGGCCTAAATTGGGTCATCAGCAGGACAATGAACCCTAGCACAGCAGTAAATCTACAACAGAATGGCTAAAAAAGAAAGAATCAAGGTGTTGCAATGGTCCAGACCTCAAGACCACTGAAATGCTGTGGTGGGACCTTAAGAGAACTGTGCTTAAACGAATGCCTGCAAACCTCAGCGAGTTGAAGCAAGGTTGTAACCAAGAGAGATTCTTCCACAACAATGTGAAACGCTGATAAACTGTTACAGAAAATCATTAAATTTAAGTTATTCCTGCTAAAGGTGGTTCTACAAACTGTTGAATGATGAGGTGTACTTAATTATTCAGACGCTGCTTCTGCATTTTGTCTTAGGGTTTTTAAAAAAATTAATAAACGCCTGCTTACTGTACATACTATAAGCAGGTGTTTTTTATGCATCCATTTATTTTTGTCAGTTAGATGATCCATAGTTTTTACACTTACTCCATAGCAGCTGGAGAGGTGGCCCTCTGGGGTACGAGTTAGCTGCGAACACTATCACACTAAACACATTTGCACATACAGTGTGTTTCTCTCTCTTCTGCGCTTGTAAATAGCACTACACAAACATTTACGCGTGACACACAGAAGTGCTCCGACTCTAAGCAATCCCAACATACCCTCAAACAGATCTGTGACACTGTGCAGTGTGTGTGTGTGTGTGTCTTCATTAAGAATGTATCCAATCAGTCACACACAAACACAGCAGCTCGGCACGTCGCTCTGCAGTTTACTCCCGGCCTATAACCCGTCTGTCAGTCAAACGGCTGGAGTTCATTAGAGACACCGAGAGCTGGTGACAACTCCCCACTGATCTGACCTGTGTATACAAACGCAGGTGATCTGACCCTCTAGGAGGATATCATCACATAAACAAAGATGTTCTGTCGCCTGAGAGGAGGGGAAAAAAAACTGAGTGGAAACAGTATGACATCCATGAAAACAGCCTGTGGTTTCTTCAAGGTCTATGGAGAGAGCCAAGAAGTTGGAAATTAAAGAGAAAATGCAGCTTTTTTTTCTGCTCCAGGTTGCACAGAATTGATACAAAAAAGTTCAATTAAACCTTACAGCTAACAGAACCAAAATGACCCGAGTATATGTTTTGCTAAAGAGGCATTTAGATCCAAAAAGATTCAGCTTAAAAGAGGCCGAATAACTCTCAAGCTGAAAATATATCATCTGGCATTCAGATGTATTCCACACTGAAGGGCAAGCATAATTTCATACCACTCCACATTGCAGATGACTTGAAATTTTCAGTCAGAGAGAGAGAGAGCGCATATTCAGACCTAATAAAGCACATCAATTGGCACTGGCAGAATGTCCTTTTAATACGAGCACCGTGTGTTCCAGTCTTTTCATTGTATCTGATTAAATTCACCAGAGACTGGAATGGAATGGGTTTATCGTGGGTAAACACGAGTTAAGGGGAAATCTGTTGTGTGGCAAAGAAAGTCTTAAGACTCTGTCCTGTTAATAAGATTAGGACGTGAAATATTCATTGGAAAGGCTTAATAATAAATGCTGGTTATTAAAAATTGAATTAATTCAAATTCCATCCATGAATTTTTAAAGGTACATTATTAAGAGTGCACCAACAAGCCATTTCACTGATGTAGTGTTGCGCTGCTGAAACTTAAGTCCGACCTACCCATCCATTCACTTCCTCCACGCTCAACAAAAAGTCTTTAGGAAAGACTAACGGGCCAGTTTGACAGCGAGGTGAAGTAAAGTACCCCAACCATTCCTCCCTCCGCACTTCCATTTAGCATTAGCATGCACTACTCCCTGTAAACTGATTGCTGGCAGGAAGCAAAAAAAAGAAAGAAAGACAAAAAACAGGGCCAGGGTCAATAATTTAAGGAAGTCGAAGCTAATTTTTATCTATTAACCCGCGATGTGCATACAGTGTGTCAAAGGTAAGGTCGGAGAGGAATTTGTCATGTGATTCATGCTCTGCAGAGAGAATTACTTTCATGACACGTCATAATTTAATGCATTTTGAGGAACTCGGCGTGAGTTTGCCAGGCTGACGGGGGGAGGAGGAGGGGCGTGTGGAGGGGTTAGAAGGGAGGTGAAGAACGAGAAGGACGTTAAATTATGAAGCACCTTAACAGAGCGATCTGTCTTAGAGAGACATGATTGCCTTACCACTTTGGATTGATGATAATCTGTTTGTAAGGAGCCTTGTAAAGGCTACACGGGTTGTATCAGGTGGTCGGTCAGAGTCGTGGGCTGGAACAAAACAAGCTAGTGAATGGATCATCAGTGAGTGCTATACATTTAACAATAAGCTTCAGTGCCACTTTACGATGAAAGCATACATTATAAGGGGCTTATTGCATTAACAGATGTTAACATTAACATATATATTCGATTAAAGGCTTAATTAACCTTAAAGACATTAATAATAAAAGGCTTCTTACTTTCTTATACACAATATAGGTGAATTACAGAGAGAATCCTTATCACTTATTACTGAAATATGAAGAATTAATGGTTGCTAATGTTAACCTGTAGTAGTTTAACGACAAACGAACATTCATAAAACATTATTGATGTAAATATTTGACATCTCTAACCTCTTTATTTGTACATGATGTAGTAAATAAGTTATGTTCAATTAACACTTACCAATGAGTCCATAAAAATATATTTTCTATGGTTGTAATCTTTTAAATATAATAAAAGGGTTGGAGGAGGGTGTCCAACAAGCACTGTGGTTATAAATAGAGAGATTAAATTAACGTATGATTTATCAACATGTAAAAAAAAACCCAAAACTTTATGGAACATGACTTACCAGAATTTAGTAAAATAAAAGATACATTTTAAAGCATGCTAAGTTAATTTTCCTGGTCTTTGTTTTCTGTCTTTCCGTTCTTAAATCCCTGTGTGAGAGTGCAGAGTTTCTAAGCTAAAGTACACTTAAAGGGAGATTCTGGCAGGTAAGGTCAAGCACCCTTTTTTCTTTCCTATTATTTAGCTCACTCTTTCTATTCACTGCAGTCACAGAGCTTTTGTCTCAACCGTGTCCATGCCTTGCGGCTTGGGCTGGAGTGGGGAATAGTAAACTAGCCTATCACTGCGAAGGCTTACTTCAGAGAGGAGGAAGGCTTTGGCTGTCATAGGTTCTCAGGATCAGAGCCGAGAGCGAGGACACTTCATTTGCCGGTGCTAAGAAGGAGGAAAAAGGTGGAGGAGAAGAGGAAAGGGGGGGGGGGGTCTGTATGTGCCAGGGTCAAGTGGTGTGGAAAAAGCCAGGCAGTTATCCAATAGAGCTTTGCTCTCCTCTCTGCTCTCTGTTAGTGTCTTATGCAACCCACTCTGTCCTGAGGCTTTCTCGGCTTTGCAGGTTGTGTTGTGGCAAGGGCATCCTGGATCAGCATTTGAAAGGCATTATAACCGGAAGAACTGGAGCTGCTCTGTTAAACCTGCAATACATCAGCAATTCATGAGGTTTGAGGGGCTCATCTAAGGAAGCATAGCATGTGGATCAGATGACTTTATGTGACTTTCTTGTGGAAATGAACAGACATCAGAACTGGAATATTGAGTGACACTGAGTGTGTGTTTGGAAAAAAAAATTGGTTATCAATGTGAGAAATGAGAGCAGTATAAGAATTTTCTCTGTCACGCGCAACTTGATTGCTTGTGCTCGCTCTCCCACGCTTGTTTATTTTAAAAAACAGAAGGTAAGGTGCTATGATATTGTGCTGAACAGATGCTGTAAAGCGTATTGGTAAACACAGAAATCTTTTACACTTTCAGGTAATGTGTTAGTGAGCTGTGAAATTGCACACTAGCCATTGTGTGATAACTTGGAAAGAAAACCTTTGTTTGATTCCACAAGTAAATGTTGAATGAGCCAGTGAGTGACTGGATTATACATCTCAATATATCCATCCCCAAACATGGTACGCCAGCCCCTAGTGGAAATGCTGAACACTGCAAAACTGTCCATCAATCAAAAACATACCTCCCTATGAACTGCACATGGGCCTTGAGTTTCTGTTTTAACCAGCAGAACCAATAAACACAGACACACACAGATCTGGAACTGGAAATCGGAGAGGAAGGAAAAGTATGTGGGAGCAGGATGAAGGGGAGAAAAGAAATCAGCAAGGGGAGAGTTTGTTGAAGAAAGATGAAAAGTATTATCACTGGGAAGGACAGTGGGTCTGGGGCTTGATGAAACAAAGTGGGCTTCATAAACCATCACCTACTGCCAAATGCTGATCAGATTTGATTTTGGTGATTTTCACTTTTGATAAGTCTATTGGGTTTGGCTTGCCGTTCGTCCCTTTAAGCTACTGTATAATCCGAGCATGAGCAAAAACATCAACAAAATGGCTTCGAAACAGCAGGCTTCACAACGCAGTGGGCTTTAAACATAAAATGTTCTTTTGCCTTTGTGAGTGTTAGACAAATGCTGGTTGAAACACTATTCCCGTGTGGGTCAGTTGATAATTAATTACAGACCGTGCGAGTAAGTTAAAAATGAAATTTTAATCTGCTGTCACTGTGCTTATGGTTTAATACACTGTGTTCAAATGCTGTGTGTGTGTTTAATATTTAATGTGTTGTCAACAAAAATAAAATCATTAAATGGTACTCTCCTTTAAATTAATTGCCAGCACTGCCTTAGATAAGAAGTCACAATCTTTCATTATTCGGTCATTGATATCTCTCTGTCTGCACACTGTGAGTCAGCAAACATAGCAGCGGCTAGCATGCGCCTCAGAGGAATGCAAGCCTACACTTTGAAAGATTCATATGTTATATGTTATATTCATATGTTCAACTGTTATATTTAGCTAATGGGAAAAAAAGAGTGGCGGTTTTAAAGGAAGAAAAAACCAGGAGCCACATCAAACCACAAACCCCAACATGCTAGCATTTACTCGATTTTATGCAGCTAGCTGCACAGTTAGCGGCTAGCTGAATTATCAGACATTTCTGCCTGCTTCTGTCACCAACAATATAGTAAAAAAACACCATGTATCAATGTGTATCAATGTGTGATACTAAATATGGCTTTTACTTTGAAAATATGGGTATTCAACAAAGTTGTGGCCCGCCCTAGAGAGCCTGTGATTGGGTTGTGTATAGAGGGTTAGTGAATACTGACTTATGAGGAATCATAACTGGTTTACCATTTACTAAGTAACATTTTCCCTTGGGCTATCTTAATTTCAAGTGAAGGAATGATTCTGTATTTTGTTATTTTGTTTTCAGAGGTTTCTACACAAAAGACTTCTATATTTTTATATATACATATCTTCTGTATTTTGCTCCTGCAAAAGAGGGAAAGTATTTATCACCAGCTGTCTTCCTGTTCAGTTTTTAAATGAATATTCTAAAACATTTTGATCATATGAAGATCTTCTTTGGATTAAAACACTGCATGAGCACATCTGCATATTTCAACACCTATTTGCACGGGCTTAAATAGCTTTTATTCACATTTTTGAAAGAAAAATAAAACAAACAGGTTCCAGTCTAAATTCCATAAACCTGACAGCTTGTACAGGTATCTTTGAGTTTTTAATGTTAATATATAAAAAAAATCTCTTTAATTTTACAGGCACACGAAAAGATCTTAAAAAAAATCTTACACAAGCCATATCAACAGTTGCCATCACAACTCCTAACAATAGCTAATTCACCTGCACTGCCTCCATAACATCCTGGTGAAGGTCAGAACCTCAATGTCAACTGTGCATCCTGGCGTTTCAAAAGAACAGCCTGCACACCCACAGGAAATCCCTCTTCCTATTCCCAGCCTCCAAAAGCCCACATTCACTGCTCCCCTATCCCCAAAAAGCATTCCAGGAATCTGCACTCTTTTTAATTAGCTTAGCTTGTTTTTTTTTTGTTTTTTTTTTTAAATCTGGGATTGTTTTCAGTGAACAACAGTAAATAGCGCAGTTAGGGAAGAAAAGAAAGACAGACAGAAACTCAATCTGAAATAGACAGAAAGCAGATCAAACAGTACAGCGGATATGATAAATATGCCCAAACTTGGACAACATACACAGAACTACTGATATACATTTGACAGTGGTTTCTAATTGTAAACCTCCAAAGTTTTCATCAATGGATTTAGTACTGTTTACAGCTGGGTGCTTTCCCAGCTATAGTAATTAAATGTATTTTGTTAATACATAATTTTCATTAACATCCTAAAATTTATCCCATGCTGGATTGAAATGCTTTACTTTGTAGGTTTCTTGTATCTTTAGCACTCACTTCAAGTCTATGGTCAAGAGATTTTACTGAACCATTCTTCTCTTGTAATTAGACATTTGACACTTAGTACCTTTCAGCAGAGTGGTTTTTTAAATGCTCTCAGAG
>VUQG01008557.1:6610-18550 GCA_015106755.1 Etia nguti | reverse complement strand
CATATGAGTGCTCCATGTGAGACTGGACACACACACACACACACACACACACACACACACACACACACACACACACACACACTGGAGGTGTTGTGAGCAGAGTTTCAGTCAGGCAGACAAAATCTCTTCATGCAGATTTTCATCTTTTTTTTCTTCTGCTGCTTTTGGACATGATGGTGTTAATTACCCAGAATGCTATCTCCCTGGCTGTGTGTGTGTGCGTGTGTGTGTGTGTGTGTGTGTGTGTGCACGCGCGGTGACTGCAGGAGAGTTATTCTCCAAAATCAGCAGCTGATGATGGAGAAGCAGTTGGTTAATTCAAGGCCTCCTCTTCAGTCTCTCCTTGTTTCTTTTTCACTCCTTTTCTCTCCACGTGTCGAGTATTTCCTTTATTTCCATTTCCTCTCACCTCCTTTGTCTTTTCTTTTCTTTCACCACTCTTCCTCTTTGGTTTCTCATTTCTGTCTTTTCTCTTTCAGATTGTTTCCTTTCCTTCTTGCTTCTTACTTTTGCTCTCATCCCTTCCTCTGTCCTCACCTCTCCTTCGTCGCCCTCTTCTCTCCACAGCTGACTTTTTTCTTCCTTCTTTTTTTGACACTTCCTATTTTGTTTGTCATATTTCAGTTTGCTTTCTTTTCTTTTTTTTCTGACACTTTCTGGCTTTTAAATTTTTCTTTTTTCCTCTCTCTCTGTTCTCAGCTCTTCTCTTCTTCCCTCCTCTGCTGCACTTGTTGCTGTGGGGCTTCCACTTCTTTTTTTCCCCCCTTATCCTCTTTTTCTGGTTGTACTCCTTGATTTTTTGCAAAAAAATGTAAAGAATGTCTTCTTTCATTGACTGACGGATTTTAATATTTCTCTTGATTTTTTTCTTTTAATGTCTGATGTTCCTTTTTAAAATTCTTATTCTTACTGCTTTCTTATTATCTTTATGTTTCCTCTCCTCTGGTCCTGATCAGTATCAGGCAGTCTTTTGGTGCTTGATTTGAAATTTTCAGATATTACCACAGCTGTGGACACTGAAACCACTCAAGCATTCCAGGTGATTAAAGGTGTTGTCTGTCAGCCACCAGGAGAGAAATGGAGAGTTTAAGGCACACAACAAATTATGAAACTTCAATTATTTCAAATAATAATACAAATAACTAATAACTATTTCAAACAGAGATGACTTTCACTGTGGACGGGGCTTCAGGCAGGTGACTAACAGGTGTTTTTCTCTGGAGGCAGAATAAATTGTTAGAACAACAAACAAAGTTTGGATGAATAAGATGCTGAAGATGTTGACCCTGCGCTGTCTTAATGAAGCAGGAGTCAGGACCCACCTGCAGACCTGAGACAACACAGAATGAACTAACAGCGAGCTCGTATTAGCTGATTTAAACTGTCCACAGAGTCCATAAAAGAGCAGAAATCTAAAGAGTTACACAAAAGCCAGGAAATAAATCACAAGAAAAAATATTAAACAAAGAGACCAAGAAGTGAAGTCAGAGGAAGAAGATGAGGAAGAAATAAAAGTAAGAAAAGGGCCCAGAACAAGAAAGGGACATGTGAGAGTGAAATAAGCAGAGTAAAAACATTAAAGGGAAGAGAAAACGTCAACAAAACAATAACAATAATAATATTAATTTTAGTAAGTACAGAAGTATCTCATCTAAACTTCATGTTCCTGTCTTCACATCACTGCCATCTGCTCTGCTGCCATATTTTTTAGACTTTAAGCATTCTTAAAGGAGATAATTCAATAATTTGATCGATAATCCGCTTCTCCTCCTCCTCCTGTTGATCGTGTCCTTCTTTTCTGTTTCCTTCCATCTTTCAGTGTGAAACATTTCTGCAAACACACACGTCCTCTTGGCCTGATCATCTGGATGTTTCCTGAATCTTTTCCAGGCTCCTGATTGGCTGATAGCAGGGAGCCACAGGTGTCTGAGTCCTTGCCGTCCGTGTCCTCCTGATTTCTGATTTCCCCTGAGAATGTGTGTGTGTGTCTGTGTGTGTGTTAATTACTGCTATGGTTGTGTCCTGTACCTTCATCCAACCAAAGATGGCTCTGATTTTCTAAATGTTTCCTGAATCTGAGCACGAGGGCAAAAAGTGTCTCTGCTGTGGGATGGAGCCTCGTGGTTTGGTTACACGATCCTTTACTCTTAATACTGAAACATACACTAACAACTCCCCTGACTGAAAGTTTCAGTAGAGCTTTAGCCATCAATGGTATCACAACCTCTCTGTTTTTTCAGGCTAATTTGAAAGTTTTGTGCACAGTGAGGCGTCTGAAAAAAGTCCTGCAGTGGTTGAGGTGCTTCCTGTTGCCATGAGGACAGAGTTAGAGTTGGAACAATGCAGACATCATGCATAATAGATGATGTTTGTTTGCTTATGGACTGTATATAAAAGATGGACGTAGTACTTGGACAACAAAAAGTGTGAGTTGACGGTTGTTGCCATGTTGGCATCTGTGAACCAGAAATGACCATATATGGATGAGAGGCTGAAGTATTAAAAGTCTTTAGCAAACATTAGCTAGCTTGGTTAGCACGCTTCATCCAGAAACTGCATGGATACAGTTTATTTCTGCTTTAAAGCTGGACATTTTAACATGCGAGGCTGGTGTGCCACAAGTGGCCATTAGAGGAACTGCAGCTTTTGGCACTTCAGCCATTATTGCCATTATCATATAACAGATGTCTGATTTCCTGTTGCCACTGTGACTCAGATGCCTCAGGCCTGGACTCTGACCAAACACGTGAAGTTTGGGACAGACTGAGTTACAGCGTCTTACGCCATCATGAAGCTTGAGCTCGAATTGCGGCGGCACATGTGAGCAATGAGCTAAAAATTGACGCCTCTGATAAAGTGCAAAACGAGAAACAATATGTCAATAAAAATCAGCCACATAATAATGATGATCGAAGCCACGAGTCTGTTAATACATTAGAAACGTCATAAAATCCAGCTGTGAACATCTGTGGGAGGTTTACTGATAAGACTGAGAGGGTGGTGAGTATGAAGTACAGTTTCTTGTATTACCCGTTGTTATCAGAGATATCTGTGTAAGGAGGAAATGATCAGAAGTCATGAGGAAGTTTAGAGACGGCTGCGAGTGGAGACTTTTTCTTCTGGGACAGAACGAGAGGAGCTCAAGTTTCAGTTGGAGCTGCATGAAGAGGAAATCTCAGGAATGGGAGTAGGGGTGAGACCCTGGAACCTAAGCGATTTACAGTTTACACGAACTTTTATCTCTTTGAGAAGTCAAACTGCAAACGGCAGGTTTGTGCTACCTAACAGCACCCAGTGTGTGTGGTGCTAGTTATTGTCCTGATTTTACTGCCAAAAGTCAATTTGATTTATATTTCTGTGGCTGACTGAAAATCTTACTTCGGTAAAGGGACGTGTTTGTGACAGAAACGAGTATGAGCACATTATATTCTAACAAGAGACGAAAGACAAGAGGCAAACCCATGAATGTTTCCAACAAACATGCCAACCAGCTGTAATTGTTAAACAGCTGAAAAAGTCTCATATTCAGTGTAATAATTTTGCAGTGATAACCACATCCCTCTGTTCATGAGGACAGACAGAGAACATCAAACACACTCACAGAGTGATGCATGCCTGCAGTACATGCAAGGACACATAGCTTTCTATTTCTGTGTCTGTATCTCTTATTTCAGCCTGTTGTTCTCTGTTTATTGATTCACTTCTGCTCCGTTCACGTCCATATTCATATTTTCGCAGCTGTCAGTCATAAACCAAACTCCTGAAGCTGTTTACAAAATGTTTTTCCATGTTGTCGTGTTCCTGCGTGAACGATGATGCAGCAAGTTAAAAACACAGACTTCCATCAGAAAGAAAGAAGAGTGCGGGCTAGTCTGATACTCGACAGCTGCAGCCTGAGACACTGACGCATGTTTCCTTTAATTTCAGTTTAACACAACAAACCTGCAGCTGAGCTGATAAAAAATACAGCGATAAAGTGACGATAAAAAGCATACAAACAAGACACGCTAATGACTCAGCTGGTTAGATGACGCTCAAGACAACCAGCGGTTCAGACAGGCAGAGAGGAAAGGAGGGAGGAAGGAAGGAAGAGAAGTACAGAAGGGGAGATGCAAGAGGGGAGCTGAAGGGTTACAAGAAAGGAAGGAGGAGGGATAGGAGGGAGGCAGATTGGAGGAAGGAAGGAAGGAAGGAAGAAGGTAAGGAAAAGAAGGGAGATGAAGGGTTACAAGAAACGAAGGAGGAGGGATAGGAGGGAGGCAGATTGAAGGAAGGAAGGAAGGAAGAAGGTAAGGAAGAAGGTAAGGAGATGAAGGGTTACAAGAAAGGAAGGGAAGGAAGGAGGAGGGATAGGAGGGAGGGACTGAAAGATGGAAGGAAGGAAGGAAGGAAAAGAGGGGAGGTGAAGGGTTACAAATAATATGGAGGAAAGGGGGAAAGGGAGGGAAAACAGGAAATGAAGTAGAAGAAGTGAAGGAGCAAAGAATGAAAAATAGGAAAAATTAAGAAAAGAATTAAGGAATGGAGGAAACGGAAGGAAGCACAGGAGAAAATCAGAAAAACAGACGAAAACAAGAAAATGGGGAAAAGAAGAAATTAAAGAAGAAAGAAAAGCAGAAAAAGATGGAAAGGAAGATTTAAAAGGAACCAATAAACAACAGAGGAAGTTATGACGGAAAGAAGGAAGAGAAGAAAGAAGGAAGGAAGATAGGACTACAGCTGCAGGGAAGGAATAACGAAAGAAGAAAGGAAACAAGAGCATAAAGGGAGGGAGGAACCAATTAAGGACAAGAGGAGAAATATAAAGGAAACAAGGACTGAAGGAAGGAAGGAAAAATAACAAAGGAATCAGAAACGAGAAAAGAAAACATGGCATGTGGCGGTGCTGCTCTGTGACCCTCTCAGATTTGTGTGTGTGTGTGTGTGTGTGTGTGTGTGTGTTAATAACCACAGATGACACACTCAGAGGGGACACTTAACTGAGACAGTGGATGGAACTAATATAGAAATTATGATATTACTGGTCTGCACAAACACACCTTGAATTAAGTACATGAAGCCTGTGTGCCTAATGTCACCAAACCACTGATCACCCATTACAGCATCCTGTAATATCACACGGCACGAGCAGCCGTGAGCCGAGGCGGGACTCTGAGGTGTCCTGTGCAGTGTTTCCCACACACATGCTTGACCTGGGTGGGCCAGTCTGATTTATTAACAGCTAACAGCTGTACATTTAGTGATTCACCAAAGCATTTCCCTTTTTTCTCTCTGAGAGAACAGCACCTCATTGGTGATCCTCTGGCTCTTATTTTGAAAGTTCATTTCCTACTAACAAGCCAGTACTTCCTGCTTCATGGCAGAATGACTTGTTTTCTATCATGGCAGTCCTTAATATCTTTCAGCTTGTTTTCCAATTAGTCACTCATCCCGCATTAAGTATAACTCCACCTCCCACCCCATCGTAGCACTGAGGGCTGCGCCATTATGAACATGGAGCGGTTGGAGCGCTGTGCAGAGCAACAACCTCCATCTACAGCTGCAGTCCACAGTGGTGGGGTTATATTTGAGCTAGTATTACCTAGAAGGAAGCAAGGAAGGAGGTAAAGCAGTGTTAAGGAAAGAAACAGGAATGACAGAATGAATTAAAAGAGGAAGGAAGAAAGATAGATGGATGGCTGGAGTATAAATGTAGGGAAGAATAAATAAGAAGAGAAAGAATGAGCCAAAAAAGAAAAGAAGAATAAGAAAGGGAAGGAGAAAAACAGAAAGAAAAGCTAAGTAACAGATGGATGGATGGATAAAAGGAAGAAACAAATTAGAAAACACAAGGAAGGGAGGGATAGGAAAGGAAGGAAGGGAAATAAGGATAGAAGGTTATGGAAAGATGGATGAAGTACGGATGGAAGGAAGAAAAAGAGGAAGAATGACAGTTTAAGGTTGATAGATGAACATATTTAAGGAAGGGAAAGGGATAAGAAAAGAGAAAAGCAAGGACAGATGAAGGAGGAAAGATAAAAGGGACAAAGGAAGGTAGGAGACAGGATGATGGAAACATAGAGGGTGGATGACAGGAAGAATAAGAAAAAAGGAAGCAGTAAGATTAGGAAAAAGGACTGATGGAAAGAAGGGAGGAAGAACTAGCAGTTTAGGAAACTTGGCAGAGGGAGCAGTGATGGAGGGGAGGAAGAAAGGAGGGATGAAAATGGTTCTCGTGGACATTTTGTGAATAATATTTGAGTCAGGGGTTTAAAACAGTTTGGGCCAGCCTTCTTTGATTCTGAAAGGATTAAGCACCCTGTGTGAACACTGCAGACGACCGTGAAGAGCGACAGGTAACAAACAGCAGGGCGGACTTGATGCTAACACGTCGAGAGCTCCGCTCCAGCCAGCGCACGGCTTCTATGATGAAGTCATCAGCGTCCGAGCCGGCGAGGCCGGAGGACTTGCTAAACTAATGAGTCAGGTTGGCTCAGCGCAGAGGCGAGGGCCGGGACTGTCTGCAGCCCGAGCAACAAGAAAGCACAATGAACCAACTACTGGCAGTCAGGGACAATCAGTCAACCCCACCGAGAAACAGAAAAGCACCTTCAGCAGCAGACTGATCCAACTCCCTCTGACGGGCGGGACGCAGGAAGCCAATTTAGGGCCAAACTGTCTGATAGAAGAGAATAGAAGAGAGAGCAGAGCCCTGTTTTTTTTTTTTAAAAGACAAGATCACAGCTCCCCAGATCAGAAACTGGAGGAAGTGGAGTTTATATAATAATCCATTTGCAGGCCTACGGTGCTGCATTCAGAGGTCGCTGTGGAAAGACTAGAAAATGATTCTGAAGAGCACATTTGTTGTGTTCTTTGCAGAATGGACACACAGTTTAGTTCCGATTCAATATTTTACTGCTTGAGAACAAATTCTTCCAAACAACCTCTCTTTACCTGCGTCGCCCACTAGTTTATGGATGGATTCCTATCTATATATTTAGATTTGGTGTGGTGTACACTCACCGTTTCCTTACTGGTTCTGGCACTTGTGTCCGATTCACTCACTCACTCATTCATCAAAGATCATTTGTTTAGACAAACAAAAGTTTTGACTGCTTTATTTTTAGGTAAATGTGAGACAATCTGAGAAATGAGGCTTTTTCTTTAAGCACATAATATTGTTTACGTCAGTTTTTACTATTTGACCAGCACAAACTATTTTTGTCTCCATTGTTTAGTTTCTCCTGTCTGTTGCTTCCAGGAGCTAAGAGCACTTTGAGATTTTTTTTTCCTTCCTTCTTTAATATAGAAAAGTCTGCAGAGGCTCCACATTTTACTTTATTAGCCAAAGCACGTAGCAACTGAATCCCTAGGACACAAGCCAGCATCACAATGGCCAGCAGTGTGATATGTGGTACATAAATGTAGCACTTAATTCATTAAAAAAGGTCCTGCATGAATGTAATTTTCAGGAGACAGGGTTCCACAAATGGCCTGAAATATGAAAATATGAAAGGCCGCAAAATCAAAAGCACAGTTTATATTGTGATGGCGACACCACCGAGCCGAGGCGCGCGCGTCTGACGTGCAAACACTGCAGCTTTGTAGAAGGTGGGTTTTAAGTGTGTGTAGAGGTGTGAGGGACTGTCATCCAACATGCAGCTCTGACATGACACACGGAGGCGGCTGCATGTCAGGGTCACCCCCCTCGTCTTTACCACCCACCCCAAACGGTCCCGGTGGTCCTCTGCCAGCTCGGCTTGGCGTTCTGCCCAACGTCAGTGAATCATTTCCTGCGCTGGGCAGCGGCTCCGCTGCGATCGCAGCAGCGGCACGGTGACAAAATGCGTTTCCTCCTCTCAGGCTAATTGAATTGAAGGTGCTGCATATTCACTGCTGCTGCTCCTGGACGGCGGTGTCCTCTCAGCAGAGGTTTTTCTGTGGGAGTTTTCGCTCTCCATCACCGAGCTGTGACAGGACGCCCTGCTTTCAGAGCTGAGCCAACAGAGCTGATGGGATTGGTCCTGATTGGTGCCACACGTGCTCAGAGCTGTTCTCCTTCAGCCTTGTCTGTGCTGTATGGAGGGTGTGTTAAGACAAAAATACACAAAAAGAGTTAAAATTGTAATAAACCTGCAAGGGAAGACCCGGAGAAGTATCCTGAAGTCATACGAATTCAGCCAGTGTCCATTTGTTCTGACTTACTTTAACTTTGTCCCTTTTTTAATGAATTAGAAACACAACATTAGTAGCTGTTTAGGTGTGTTTAAAGCAGCATTCCTGCCAATCAAACATCACAGAACTGTGATTAATGGTGTTAACTGATGAAGGCATTTATACCATTAAATGCAGAAGCACAACGGACTTGATCTTTTTATGTTCTTCTTCTAAAAATACTTAAACATTTTGGCATACATTCAGGTTCTTGTTGAAATGATAGTAATCGTCACTGCAGTTTAATACTGGATGAGGAAGTCAGTAGTGGGAGAGAAGTATGTGAGGGTGGTGCAGGATGTGTGAGGACAACGAGACTGTGGTGAGGTGTGCGGTTGGAGTGATAAAGGCATTCAAAGTGGAGGCGGGATTACATCAGGGATCTGCTCTGAGCCTCTTCTTGTTTGGACTGGTGATGAACAGGCTGACAGATGAGGTCAGGCAGGAGTCTATATGGACTCTGATGTTTGCAGATGACACTGTGAGTGAGAGAAGGGAGCAGGTGGAGGTATGGGCTGGAAAGAAAAGGAGAGACAGAAGCATGGCAGGCCACAACAAAAGACAACAACAATTTTCTGGAGGATGAGCATGATCTGGTCCTCGCTATCCATCTCGCTGAAGATCAAGCAAGCTCTTCTTATCTGTGCCAAGAGGAAACCCTTTAAGTGCTTGGAACAGAATATCAGCAGGCACGAAGACCTCTGCCAAACTCTGGAAAGGTTGGAGAGTGCTTGTTGTCTGATATGACATCCAGGAGGCCGGGATCTATTTGTCCTTTTTCTCCATAAACCATGGAATATGGTGATAACATCATAATAAATTATTCTTTCAACTAACATTAACAGTGATGTTGTACAAACTGATATCCTGACAGCTCCAATTTGAAAACACTTAAGAAACACTTACAGACTTGAGTACTTCCCAAGAGGGGAGGTTAGCCCATTTCTGTACAAGAGACGGAGCGTCCGAACAAGGTGAAGCCGCTCTGCAGTGGAGTAGCTTCATGTTAGTTAGCAGAAGATGAAACTTCACTTCCAGGTGAATTCCTATGGAGTTTGCTCGGCTGCTCCCGGTTGGAATTTGCATGCAATGTTTATAAACTGACAAAGCTGAGAATAAGCAGCACCAACACGACGGTGAGCCTGAATCCAGACGCACACTTGCAGTCTAAACTCAGCCTTCACCCTCCTAAATAATCTGTCCATGAATGCTTCATAATCTCCATCCACAGTTTGTTCACAGTGCGGCAGTCTGTGTAGTTTTGTCACTAACGAGCCTCCGTACTCTCAGCAGCAACGGCTGCAGGAGTGCACCCCTCAAAATGAGAAAGTCTCCGGCCACAGTAACATCTCACTCTGAGTATTTAATTTATGCTTCTGTAAAGAACAGATGTTTTTTTTGTTTTGGTGTTTTAATTTGACCTTATTTCACAAACAGGCTTCAGACATGATGTGGAGACGCTGCACAGACACACAGTTTGTAGCTTGCCAGAGGTTGGAAGAAACGCTCGAAGGAGAAAAGAGCAAGCCAAGCGTGCGGCCATTCTGCTCTCTCAGACACACACACACACACACACACACACACACACACACACACACACAGACACACACACACACACACACACACACAGGGCTGATGAATGCCTGAAAAATGGAAATAAGGAGCAGAAACTCACTAAAGGAGCATTCTGTTGTTTTCAGCCTGCTCTGCACATCACTGTGTCTCTAACAGACTTGTGTGATGTCATAGAACAGCACAGGTGTGTGTTTTCATGCAGCAGGTGACTGAATGTGTCCCTCACCTTTTTATAAAAAAAACAAGCTTTGCTGTGCAGAACATTTTCTTTGATCTTGTTGGCTTCTTGTCCTGTGTTTGAGTTTTGGAGCTGGACAAAATGTTCAAACTTACAAAAAGAAGTTCTTACGATCTTAAGGTCGACGTGTTTTACTTTGCTTTATTTATTCATTGTCTTTGGTTTCCTGTCACAAACGACTTCAGCCGTGCTGATTGGATGAGTGCTTCTCAGGAAAGCTGCCGTCTGCAGGGCCATGGTTTAAAGAGCTCAAAGTGTCCTTCTAGCTGTGCTCATTGAAAAACTAAAACTTTATGTGCATGTGACATGTTTAGGGGACGTCTGTAAATTCTAAATAAAAAACAAAAAAAAACAAACTTGGCTTACTTCTGCATGAACGGACACTGCAGTAGTGTGTAAAAAATAACCTTAAAGACTCACTTTGGAGATGAGACTAGTGACCATTACTGAAATAAAATCAAATTATTTTCTTTAGAAATTATTATTTATTCATTTAAGATTAAAAAACAAGTCCATTTATATATTCTTGAATGAAATAAAATTATCAGTACACAACATTTTTAATCATTGTTCATTATTATTGCTTTATTCAACGGTAACAGTGGAGATATGACTGGAAATAAGTGGAGAGAGACACTGTTGTTAAAGGTCGGCTCTTTAACCCCGGGCCCTCCACATCCACATACTGTACAGCACTAATTATTTTCCTGTAAGGGAACTTAACTCTAAGGGTTTTCCACTTTATTTACTAGTCTGATGTCCATCAGTGAACTGGCTACAGCTGGACAGATGTCATTTTCTTCATGCATGTGTAATTTTTAAGCTCTTCAATTCTGTACAGTTTTCTGGTGAGCAGCAGCAGGATGAACTATGGGTCCTATTTCAATAAGTATGGTCGTTTCAGTTCCACTTCAAGGAGCCTCAAAAAGCTTTATGTTGTAAAGTGAAGCCTCTCCAATATTAAAGAGAACCCTTAACAATCAGATGATTCCCCACAGTATGAACTTGGCGAGAGTGTGGAGGAAGAACTCCCTTTTACCAGGAAAAAAACTCAAACCAGCTGAGCCAGTTGAATAAGCTAGTTGAGTGGTGAGATGGAAGGGAAGATGGTTCAGGGTCACATGACCTGATGGGTCCTGCTTATTCAGCAGGAAGGATTTTAAATTTAATGGTGCTGTTTTGGATCATCTGAAGCTCACTTTTGGAGTTTCTTCATTACTTTCTCATGATTATTTCCTGTGTGTAAAAATTGTTTCATTGTTTACTTTTTAACTATTTTAAAGCACAGGCATCACTTCAGTCACTATTTTCACCCACTGTTTCAGCTTCAGTGATTTACCCTGAGAATGTGCCATCATGTCCATTCCCAGGTCTTCACCACAGACCCTGAGGTAACAAGACAAGTGATCAGGCAGCTGCTAGGGTTAGGATTATTTATCTGAAACATTATTTTTGAAATAAAAAGGAGAAACAGTGAGTTTAAGAACAGTTTAAGGACATTAAAGCTGACTAACAGCAACCTGTATGATCTGAATTTACTAGCAGTAAATGTAGTTAATGGTGTCTGTGACGGTTTCAGAAAAGGATCTGCGCAAATAAAGCGACTTATCGATTTAAGATTGTTCATAAAGCTGCTGCTTTGCCACACACGAAACTTATAATTATTTATAAATATCCGATTGATAAATATGTAGGAAATGAACTGGAGGTGTTTTGTAGCTGCAGGTTTATTAAACAATGTTTCCACCCTAATGTAAAAGCTGTGGAGCTTGTTTGCATGTTTGTGCTTGAATGTGACTTTCCTCATGCATATTTGCATGTGTGAGTGTGTGTGTGTGTGTGTGTGTGTGTGTAGATTCAGGTGCCATTTATCTGAAGCATGCACCATTGAGCAGCTATAAAAAAAGCTGGAAATGAAGCAGGATTATAATCAC
>VUQG01008555.1:5614-22538 GCA_015106755.1 Etia nguti | reverse complement strand
TTGTTTTGGGTTGTGTGGGGGGGGGGGGGGGGGGCTCTCATTAGAATAGTAAAGCATATGCATCTCTAGAAAAATATAATCCTTTATTTGAGCGATTTGTATATATTAGTGTTATTTCTTATATTCGTAAACTTGGTAACAAATTGTATTATTTAAATAGTTTAGTCTGTTACTGTCTTGGAGCAACTGTAACCCACATAATTTCCTTAGGGATTAATAAAATATTCTGATTCTGATTCTGATTGCTTAAATGTGCTTTTGCGATCCCTCTTTATGTATTCTTTATTTGCTTGTCTCAGTGACACTTTACCTAAATTGGTGTTGAGGACTTTGTACATGTACTTGTTTTTTTTTTCTACCTGATTTGTTGTTGTGGCATAGTGATGGCTTTGGGCCAAAGGCCATAGATTACACAGATTGCGTACTGTACTCTGCCTGCTTACTTGGGTAAACGAAATCCAATTTCACAAAAACAATTTTAAAAGTATTTTATTACAGTGGAAATGATTTTCTTTTGACTTTGAGTGAAACCTCTTTGAGGAGTAACAAAAACACTATCGAGGACAAGCCTACATCCAAGCTTATCAGTTTCTTTTATCTATGCTGGCATGTTTTTTCTTGAAGTTCTCATTGCAAAACAGTAATGTCAAACACATAGCAGCGGAGCTTTTACACAGCTGAGTCACATGCAGGCAGGCATATTTTCTTTTCTACTCTTTTCTACTTGTTTGGACTAAGATAGTAAAACAGTTGTTGAACCTGAAAACCTGTGTAGGTGTGCTATTGTGATCAAGAATCAGTAAGGGAGTCATTATAGAGTCAGATCTATGAGCAATCTTCATTTTTATGTACATTTTTTAAAAATTATTTTCATGTTTCCATAACTACGGATTTTCAGTCCAGGTACCAGCATAGAGTTAATGAATAGTGATTTATTTTTTAAAAATTAACATGACAGAAATCTGTACAGGATCAGAGGGACCTTTTAATAAGTCATACTCCATTGACACAGATTGAACTAGTGACCTTCTACAAAGACAACACTTCAAAACTACACAAAAAAATATTTGGAGAGAGAGAGAGAGCAGTAAAATGGTGATCTGTCTTTAATGGGGCTGCCATTACAGCCACTGGATCTAAACCCTCTCGAGCTGGAGCAGGAAAAGCTTGACTGTTTGAGCCTTTAAAAGTGCTCAGCAAACCAGTCCAAATGTTTCCAGATTACTGAAGTTCATACATGGGTGCCAAAAATCTTCAAGAATGTGCTAGACTATGCAACAAAAGGGAAACCAAATTTTAAAGAGCAAATTTCACTTCACTTTTTTTAATTAGTAAAAGTCTGAGCTAATAAAACTGCTAAATTTGGCAACTTACCTACCTATATACTATATATGTTACCCATGGATGCTGCCTATTGCAGTCCTGTAAGTAGCAAATGTATTTTCATGATTTCTTCAGTCCCTAGTGCAGAATAGATAAATAACTTATTGATTATACCATCCTTAATATTAAATCCTGGAACTCATTTCATACCAGGTTATGTTGGCCACCCCCAGGAAAGACTGATTTATTTTATTATTATTATTTTTCTTTATAAACACATAGAATAAGTTACCTGTCTGTAAAGACAAATTTATAATGGCTGACCAGGGTCCCACCTTCCACACATGAAACTCTCTCCTTGTGTTTACATTGACAAATCCGCAGTGTTTTGTGGGGTCAAGGCTGAAACGAGTCAGGGCCCGTATTTCCTGGAAGTTGTCATTCCTCCCAGCAACCTGTCTCGGACCTTTGGAATGTTTGCCCACTTATGATTAATCCTTAAAAAACAGCCCATACCTTCCCTAAAGGGTGGCAGGTTTAGCTCTTGTCTCTTACTAGTGGGATTTCAAAACATTTTAAAACATCATGCTTTTATTCTAGCAGTT
Source organism: Etia nguti (assembly GCA_015106755.1). Classification (NCBI taxonomy): domain Eukaryota; kingdom Metazoa; phylum Chordata; class Actinopteri; order Cichliformes; family Cichlidae; genus Etia; species Etia nguti. The sequence goes on along the minus strand of VUQG01008555.1, from coordinate 20,610 downwards.
TCACAGTATATGATATGTTATTGATATTATTACTACTCTTTATTATTATTATTTCAGCTGTCATGGTCCTTTGTATAGGCTTACAATGGCCCATTCTTCAGTCAGGAGTTTACAAAATCTAAAGCCGTTAATTGCCACCAAAACTAAAACACTAAACTAAAAACCTACAACATAAATTGAATTAAATTAAATAAAGCCACTTAACCAAAACAATAATCTAGATAGCAGAAATGGTGGCATGGCCAATGTAACTGTAGAAAATACCCACACCCTCCTCAAGAAAAAAAAGCCTCTTTTTCACTCCCACTGTTGCTTTATATTAAAGGCAAAAACATCAAAAATAAGCCCTGTTGTCAAAGCAGCCAAAGAAGGTGATGAAGGAACGCGATAGAAACTGAAAGTAAAACCAGAATAAACCTGGGTTGGATATGTATCCGATGGAGAAAGCTGCGTAACTGAGAGGGTTCACATGCAGTATTTAATTTGCATATTTCTACTAAATTGCTAAGTAAAACCTGCCTCTTAATTAACATAATCCAACTGGGTGTTTTAAACAGTAAGGTGATCTGGTGTTTGCAACAGCAGTACTGGATCTTCAGGTCATCTGTTGCCATTTTTAGGATTATTACTTTTAATCATTTAAATAAGCATCCAAACGTAATGGATGATTTGTTTCCCTGTAGAGAGCTGACTGCAGAGGATCAGATTGCTCTGCTCAAATCCAGTGCCATTGAGGTCATCATGCTGCGTTCAAATCAAAGCTTCAACCTGGAAGACATGTCCTGGAGCTGTGGCGGACCTGATTTTAAATATCAGATCAGTGACGTCACCAAAGGTCGGTCCAAACATCAGTCTGAATGCTGCCATGTGTACTGCTGTAAAGACAAAAGAAAGATAGTGTTGAGATCTGTCTACCAATGTTTTATGTATTTTAGTTTTTTTTCCCCACCTGATATTTGAAGAAAACGTGCATATTTACTTCTTCTCATTTACACGACTAACAGCAAAGCAAAATTTTGTAATAGTCTGTACACCGAGCCTAATTCAAATTTGGTAATTAGACAAATGTGCGAGCCAGAAATTGCTGGGTTTTAAGTGTAAACAAAGCTGAGAATGAAAATGAAATCTTAACGAGAAGTGGTTACATTTCTTTGATGGCCTTTTTTCTCTGAAATGAGTTGTAGGTTACACATTGTAATGGCATGTTTCTCTTCGGCAGCGGGACACACTCTTGAGCTGCTGGAGCCACTGGTAAAGTTCCAGGTGGGACTGAAGAAGCTCAACCTGCACGAGGAGGAGCACGTGCTGCTGATGGCTATATGTCTGCTTTCTCCAGGTAGTGTAGGTGTGGAGAAAGGACTGTAGAAGGAATGATTTGAGTGTAGAAGTGTATATTCTTGCAACAGAAATATATTTGAAACACTGTTGCCACTATGCTATTTGTTTGTGTATATGTCCATTTGATTATATAAAAGTGACAAGCAGCACAAAGCTTTTAAACGAATTGTGACTGGATCCTCTGCTTGTTTTTCAGTATGCTAGTTCACAATAAACACAAACGATATAATATTTTCTGACAGTAAGATTTCAAAAGCTATTTTCTGTTCACTACCATCAAGCCACTGAGTCTCTTCCCCTCTTCCTCACTGCAGACCGCCCAGGTGTGCAGGATCATGCACGGATCGAAGCCCTGCAAGACCGACTGTCGGAGACTCTGCAAGCCTACATCAGGCTTCACCACCCGGGAGGGAGGCTGCTCTACGCCAAGATGATCCAAAAGCTGGCCGACCTGCGAAGTCTTAACGAGGAGCACTCCAAACAGTACCGCTCACTATCCTTTCAGCCGGAGCACAGCATGCAGCTCACTCCACTGGTGCTGGAGGTGTTTGGCAGTGAAGTCTCCTAGAAGCAATCTCCGAACCTCAGTTGGTCGGGGAGGAAGCTGGCGGCAAGACCCCAGTAGGTAGAGAAAAACAGAGGGAGGGGAGCTGAGAATGTCCTGGTTGGACAAGATGCAGGTGTGGTGTATGAAGCAAATGAAAAAGAGAAAGTAAAGTGTGTGTGTGTGTGTGTGTGTGTGTGTGTGTGTGTGTGTGTGCGCGTGTGCGCTCACGCGAGTGCAAGTGCGACTGCATGTGCGTGTGGATTCCCATATAAAGAAGTCTGTCTTGGTGTAAAGGCCAAGATTGTGCAGGAGAGCAAGCAGATATGAAGAGACATAGTAAACAAGGGAATTTCAGATAGTACAAATTAAACTATACATATGACTTCTGGCTATATACAGTGTTTTTGTCTGTATTTAAATCAACAAACAGCTGCTTCAAATGCCTGGACATTATGTGTGTGTACCTGTGGTGCACACACCAACACAACAAGCATACTCAGTTATTCATTTAGCCATTCAGTTGAGCTACCTCTTGGTTTTACTGGGGTTGTTTTTATATTTACATCACCAATGTGAAACTTTTACACCGAACAATTTAGATACAGTACGCATTACATTTCAGTTTACCGGTGCAAACGCAGTGCCTGCACATTACTTTGAATTTTTTGATGATTTTCAGAAATCATGTATTTTTATTTGTTTGTTTGTTTTTGGTTTTGTTTGGGTTTTTTGTTTTTTAATCTGCTTCTCTCCAAGGCAGCATATGTATATGACTTTGTGTACAAATCAAACACATGCCTTTCACCTTTCACCAAAGGTATGGTCAACTACTTTCTCAAAAAGCTTCCAGTACCTAAAAATAACCTTGCTGCTCCATGGCTCGCTTCACTCATGCAGCCGCTCGGCAAGTTGTCTGACTAGCCTCACAGCCTATGAAGGAAAATGTTATATTATTATAGGTTTATACAGCAGAGTACAGAGCTTAGTCTGTAATTTAGTGAGGTTCTGATAGGACCTTAGGGTGCCTGGTTTTGAGGTGAGAATTAGCCACTAAATGTATTAGCTACTTTTACACTGCTAACTGTCAATCAAACCAAGCCAACCTTATGGCTTGTTGCTCTCTTTTGAAATTGTTTTCCATTATTCTCCTCTCTTGTTTAATTGTTGTTATTTTCTCCCGTGTAAATAGAGAATTGCTATCAAATGTATCCTAAGCACTGTTATACCACCTTTTACTCAAGCCTATGTATTGATATACAGTATCTATGTTATCACAGATTTTAAAGGGCTAAAATGCCAAATCTAACTGGAATAGTAAATTGATGGCAAAGCAAAGGGCCTGCCTTGTTAATATATAGCTGCATAGCATACTCAGAATTGGCATAGCTACGGATATAATTGCAATAGATATTTTTGTTGTTGTTTTTTATATGTCACTTCACCTTAAAAACAATTCCATGAATTGTTCCTCCTCAGTATACAGTGAGCTCAGTGGATGGAGAGCTTGGGAAGCTGTTTCAGACCTCCACAGATATCACACCCCTTTCGTTTCTGACTGGGAAGCGGATTTTCTAGAATGTCCAGGGGCCTGGTTGTGGTGGTGTTGCTGCGCACGTCCTCCACCCGGGCCCTCCTGTTTGATGATGTATGCTGCGCAGCCCTCTAGTGGCTGCATTGTGTAAATACCTGGTATATATAAATAATGTCTGCCGCTGTACATAGGGCTACATAGATTCTTTTGTTTTTTGTTTTTTTCCTCAAAAATATATATGCAAACACAACTGACTTTTTGTTTCTGATCCATAAGCACCATGTTCTCCAACACTATGCTCTTTGTTTTGTCTTTGATCTTTGTTTTTCTTGTCTTTGTTCCTTTTTGGGGGGGGGGGTATTTAGGAATGGCTTAAACAGGGAACTGCTTGTATATTTGACACACTCAAATGATTCTTTGTTTAGTGGTGGGCTGATGTGAATATCCAAGGTTCATTCTCAGAAAAAAAAGGACAACCTAAACAAACCGTGCTGCTCTCAAATATAAGCCATGTAGAATTACTAAGCTAGCTATACACCTGGTACATTACAGTACATCAAAATGATGACTCCAGAACCTCGGACATTCTCATTGTGCCATCTGCTGAATTTATATGCTATTTATCTGTGGCTTTTGGAACATGAGCTTGTATATGATAAGAACTTGTATGCCTTCTCTCTGCTGTCAGTCATCTTTGGCTTATGCTTCATCAGACAGCATTTAATGGCTTATAAACCAAACTGCCAAGAGACTTTAAACGCTTCGGTTTACAGGCCAGTAATATATGGCTTGCTGCATGTGGGATTATGGTAAAATTATACAAGACAACATATCTTTTACAGCAAGACAATTCCCTAAAGTAAAGTCGATTTCCTGCCAAGTGCTCATGATTTCACTAGAGGCAGTGTTGCTTAAAGGAAGTCATTTGCAGAATTAAACATAAAAGTTTATCTTTTTTTCTTTGTCCTGTATTTGCTGTGTGACAAAAGAAATCTTTTAAAGAGTTCCTGCGACTGGCCGTCCGGTCCACATTTGTCACACACAGATTTTCCTTCATCTCAGTAGACCAGGGTTACTCTGTGAGGAAGATGGTGAGTTTTTTTCACAACTGCTTTGTGAGAAGTTGTGACAGGTGTCGGTTTGATCTGCTTTTAAATAGTTTAAAGTCCATTCAACATCACTGTGGCTTTATTCCAACTCTCTGTAGTCACTGTGAAACACCACAAGCTGACAGCCGGGGCTCGACGCTTAGATAATCCGCATATCACAAACAGTCCGATTGCTTTTTTCAATGTTCCTGTAGTCACGTAATAGGCTTGATTTATTTTATTTTATTTTATTTCATTTCATTTTCCCTCTTCCTAGAAATCATCGAGATATATATAATATATATTACTAACGGAAAAATCCACACATCCCACAAATTACCCTGCTGTGATTGATCTTTAAGAAGTTGAAGCTCGAGTGTCATTAGGCAGTACCATTTGTATGTATAGTGTGTCAGTTTAATGAGGGGCATGATGTGCTTGGTTACTGAATACTGACTTTTGACTTCTTTTATTTTTTGGAAAAGTCTCCATGTTGATTTTATTTCAAAATACATACTCCTGTATGTAGATATGGGTTTGAATTTGTTCTGTTTTCTTTTCTTGAGATAGAGGTTGCAGTGTTGACTTGTGTATGTTTAAATACAGTAGGAGGTTTGATGAATATGTAAGTGCCACGGGGAGAGTTCCCTCCACACACGAACAGGGTAAAAAGAGGAGTTGAGTTTGGGGATTTGAAAACCGAACAGGAAAACTCTCGCGGATGTATAAAACGAGCAGTTAGTATTTGTGTAGTGATAGTCAGAGTTTCTGTCGTAAAAAGAATCCCCCCCTTTCTTTTTTTTTTTTATCGAACCGAATGTCTGATTGCTGATTTTTTTATTTATTTTTTTTATTTCTTTCCCAACACAGTATACAGTTCCTAAATAAAGTTAAATTTGAATGTGGTTCATTCCCAGAGATTCCTGTTTGGTTTCATCATGATAGGCTGCTCAGAATCTGTTCAGTTTTGGGTTTTTTAGCTCTACATTGTAGTTGTTCTAATACTGGAACTTGTAAACTATACACCAGTGGAAATCCGACCTCAAAATAGATGGAGCCATCTTTGTTGAGATTTCCATAAGATCTGCAACGTAACACAGTAACGATGCCTGCAATATACAGCTCATGGTACACTATCACCAGCAAGCTTTACAGTTTATCACATGTTGTAGGAGGTGTTGTGTGTGTGTGTGTGTGTGTGTGTGTGTCTGTGTCTGTGTGCGTGCGTGCCTGCGTAACTGTTGCCATTACAAATCCTGTCTGAAAACATGTATGAAAGCATTCACAGAGGACTGTTGGCCATCTCCCATGCAAATGATTTTAAGTCTTTATTTTGTATTCTTTCTGCTCCTCCCTTTAGGACAGGGATTGTAATGGAATCAACTTAATGTAGTTCTTACAAAAAAAAAGAGGAGTGTCCACAATGGATGTACACCATAATCTACCTAAAAAGAAAACCTACCTCTTTTAGCTCAGATTTTGCTTTAGCATTAAGCATTTGCCTCTGTTTTTACTTTTATAATATTTGTATTCATGTTGGTATTTATTGCTGTCTAATGAGTCATACTTCAATGATTACCTCAGAGATATCTCACAGATTTGGGAGAGTCCAGCTAAAGAATTCATTCTTTTTTTTCTGTTTGGTCTTTCTTCTCAGACTTGGCAAAGGCGTTTTTGTTTTTTTGTTTGTTTGGGGGGTTTTTTACGCACAAAAATACCGGGAGTGTTTTTTAAAATAGTGCCTGCACTCTTACCATCGGGGCTCTGGCTAGGATGAGGCTGCATTTACTTTCATCGTCATTCTTCTCTGCATCTTTAGCTCGGTTGTTTGTTTGTTTGTTTGTTTGTTTTGGGGTTGTTGTTTTTTTTCTTCCGTAGCTTTCAGAAACACGTACAGTTTATCTTCCTGCAGTGTTGCAGACAAGTATCTCTACAGGCATTAAAGGGACCATTTACTCAAAAATGAAATGTGCATGTTTTTCCTCTGGCTTGTAGCTATTTATCAGTCTAGATCAGGGATGTCGAACTTATTTTACACCGTGGGCCACATACAGCCCACTTTGATCGTTAGGTTTGCTGGACCAGTGAAAGTAACTTATCTGTCAGTGTAAAGACATTTAACTAAACATTTAATCTGTGAGAAGGCTTAATACAAGAAAAAGAAGTACAATTTCAACACTACATCTCAGTTTTCTGCACGATAACTGTGGAAAATTACAGAAAAGGTTCCGGTAGCTCCTTGCCCAGACTGACCTGTATTTGTAATGTTTGTTTTGTTTTTTGTATGTTTGTTTGTTTTTTGACATGGACTTACCTTAGGAAAAAAAACCTGAAATTTCTTTAGCACATAGAGGAAAGAGGATGGGAAATATAGGATGGTAATGGGGAGGTCTTTATCAGTAGGAAAAGCTGTTAAAATGTATGAAAATGCAAAGAGTTCCAAATCTATGCGCTCCATCACATTTTTCAAAGCCTTCAAGTGGGCCAGATTGGAGTCTTTGCCAGGTCGATTCTGGCCCACATGTCTTATGTTTGACACCTTTGCTCTAGACTGATTTGATGTAAGTTTTGGAGATAATAGCTGCGTTTCTGTTGAATTTAATGTGTCTTTAGTGGCAGAGTTATGGGGTTAAATGACAAATCCACAAATCTTGTGAAAACATTCATTTAGGAACAGTTTTTTTGTATTTCACATTTATACCACTGCAGGCGAGAGGGGTGTAAATACGTACATGTAATTTGGGGTGAATTGCCCCTTTCAAGGCAAATTGAAGAGAAGGACTTTTCAGAGTGAATGCAGCTTTAAAGAAGTGGCAGTAGGAGAAATGAGAGGTGCGTTTGTGCTCCCCTTGGTACTGTTAGCATGACCTATGCTCTGTAGTGCGTCATCCTGACCTTGGCCCTGTGGTTTGTCCCATCGCGTCCGCCGTACCCTCTCCGCGTCATCACCTCTCCTTCTGTCGTGCACCTTCGTCATTCCTGATGCTTTTCAGTCAAACGAGGGGCGAAATCCTCAGTGTCCATGCAAGGCTGCTTTTATCTTGAGCATCACCAAGTTGTGCAACACTGACGCTACCTGATGCTGGCATCGTCCAAAGTGTCGTCCCACAGCGGCGCGACAAGCCGCATTTGAAGATGGTGTCTTTGGAAATGCAGCTTGGAGCTGCTTTTGGGGGGGGGGGGGAATATTCCATTCAGACCCGAGTATCATATTTAAGCAGCAAATGCTCACTTTTGGTGATTTCAAACCAACTTTTCTTTTCTCTCTAACTTTTGCTCTCTCTCTTTATTCCTTCTTTTATTTGCTTTCATGTCAAACTGCTTCAGGTAAACACTGAATAAAATTAGAGAGTTTTTATTGATCAGTCAATACTGAGGAACAGTGATGCCGTGGTCACATCAACCCTGAGCTGTGTGCCATAACATGACCCTTTTCATGCAGGGGAGGGTGTTAACAAAGCTGGCTTCAGATGTTCCCCGGCTTAATTTGAGCGGGAAGGTTGTCCGAGTGTGCGATTGGCTTCTTAATTGGTACTCTGGCAGCCACGTGTATTGATGTTTTTGTTGTTGTTGTTTTGTTTGTTTTTTTATAAGGAATCAATTTGAATTTGGTATTGAATCCTTTCCCTGCATTGTGAACCCAAATCCATGCCACGTTGAATTTCAATGCCTGAACCAACGAAAGCACTTAATATAATGTTTGTAACACATGTATACTGATCAAGCTACTAGCCATAAACTGCCTCTGTAGGTCAGCATGATATGGCTCCAATTATCAAAGTCACCTAAATTCTAATGTAATTTCAATTTATCTTTTGTCTCAGATCTTCTTTTTCTATTATAAATTGGTGTTTATGTAATGTTATTTTTGTCTGATGTTTTGCAAATCAAAAATAAAAGGTTGTACATAGCAGTAGGCCTCTGTGTGATTTGTTTTTAATGTCTTAACAGTTTATTTATTTGGTAGCTTTTGATTAAAGTTTCCTTTTTCTTTTCTTTCAGGTGCCATTAAAAACAAATAATGTTATAAGAAATTAATTTCTATAGTTTAAACAGCGCTCAGTGTTAATGAAATTCATTATGAAATGATGCTTTGTCCATGTAGGCCCATGGTGATGCGCTTTACACTTGTTTAATTTTGTCATAATGAAGTAAGAGAAAGGGTTCAGCTCTCACTAGACCTCTGCATGTGTGTAGCTATTACTACTTATTCAAACTAAAATTTTGTTATTTGTTATCTGTAATGTATAAATGCATTTCGTATAAAAGTAAACCCTCCTTTTAGGTATGAAGTTTTATGTATCAGGATATAATAAAAGTGTTAAAACTCGGGAAATACAGCCTTAGATGAACTACAACATGACATAATATCCAGCTTCATTATTTTATTAACAAAAAATCACCCAAAATGCAAAAGCAGTGAGTGAAAACCTAAGTATAGAATTGCTGCTTCCTTAAAAATAAAGGGGGTAAGTAGCAGCCAGGTGCTGAAGATCAAGTGCACTTGATCGACTGATGATCAGCAAGTATGAACACACAGAAGCTTTGACGGTTTGCTGGTCTGGAGCAATCCACCTGATTGTGTTAAAGTCAAGAAGGAAAAACATGAGTGGTCTTGATGCAATTGTTCCTGCACATAGATCTGGGAAGAGTTATGAGGCCATTTCGAAACGAGTCCATCATTCTGCAGTAATAAAGATTATTCACAAACCTAAAACATTCAAGACAGTTGCCAGTTTTTACCAGGACTGGACATCCCAGTTAATTCACCCCAAGATCAGAGGTCACACTTCTGGGACAATGTTCTTTGGACAGATGAGACCAAAGTACATATATCTGGTCGTAAAGCACCAGCACTGCATTTGTGCTGATATGATGTTTGGTTTGCTGCAAACGCCTAATACCAACTGTAAAGCACGGTGGAGGAAGGATGATGATTTGGGCTAGTTTTGCAGCCACGCAACCCTGGGACCATCCAGTCATCAAACCGACCATGTACTCTTCTGTATAACAAAGTATTTTAGAGTCCATTGTGAGGCCATCTGTCCGACAGCTAAAGCTTTTCCCAAAATGATCATGCAATAGGACAATGATCCCAAGCACAGCAGCACATCTACAGCAGAATGGCTGAAAAAGCTAAAAAAAAAAAGAATCAAGGTGTTGCAATGTCCCATTTAAAGTCCAGACCAGATAAGGACTGAAATGCTGTTGTGGGACCTTAACAGTGATGGGCATAAACAAATGCTTGCTAAACTCAATTAACTGAAGAAAAGTTGTGAAGAAGAGTGGACTAAAATTGCTCCACAAGTGTGTGAGAGACTGATAAAGTCATACAGTTATTGCTGCTAATGGTGGTTCTACAACCTATTATATCATAGAGTGTACTTAGTTTCTCACACAGCTTCTGCTTCTTTGTTTTTGTTCAGTAATTAACGGCACAGTGTAATATATCATGTACTGTTCATCTGAGTATGTATTGCCATTCGCAGGCTATTGACTTCCCGTGTCCAGCTGAAGTAACAAAATTAGCAGCTTTCCAAACAAAAGTTGTTTTGTTGTTTTTTAAAAAAAAATTATTCTCCCTTTTTCTTACAGTGTTGGGCTGTCAGCATTGCTGTTTAGTTATGGTTGGCTATACAAAAGGAAGTGACCTGTTTCCCCCCCTTATTAACCTTCCTGCTGGAAAACGGGGTCTTTGATGTGTCACACACAGAATTCTTCTGGCATCTGCACAAATGGACCACAGTTCCCTTTGAATACTATTGTTACCACTGTAATAATGTTACACTGCTGCGTACAGAATGCTTCACAGTAAGATTAAACATACATGCTATGAAAATCACAAGAATGAACTAACAGGAAAGCCAAAGTATTTAAATGTTGATTTTCCTGTACATTGTTACAATTGTTACATTGTTACAGTGAATTAAGTGTGAACAAAGGAACCTGTAACATTATATTATAATTCAATATAGTAACATACATTCACTTGTCACTTTATTAGGTACACCTGTTCAACCTCTCATTGACTGAAATATCTAATCGGCCACACGTGTTTAGGCACATGGACATGATTGAGACGACCTGCTGAAGTTTAAGCCGAGTGTTGAAACGTAGAAGAAACGCGATTTAAGTGATTTTGAATGTGTCGGGGTTATTGGAGCCAGACAGGCTGAGTATTTCGGAAAAACTATCTCTAGAGTTTACAGGGAATAGTCGGAGAAAGAGGAAAATATCCTGTATACATAATAACAGATACTAAGTATCAGTTTATTAAATCTGTACCTGTCAGTAAAAAAAAAGTTGATACATCCATGTTTTCTCAAGAAGTAAAATGCAATTCTGTTAAACTGGATTTTCTTTTTTCATGTTTGTGTGTACATCAAAGTTACTCAAAGTTTCTTCCCTATATAATGTTTTTCTTCCTTTTTCTCTTCATGTCCTTGCAGATAAAGATTTCCACGTTGGTATCTCCCTTAGCCACCAGAGGGCAGTGTCTCTCATCACATTTACCTGCATGCACTCAATGGCCTAATGACCTCTCTGATTTACCGCTGAGGTCAGCCTGAGAAGGTTAAGATCATTTGGGTCGCGCCGGACTGCCTCACAGCAAAACTGTGGTGTGTTTGGGGAAGCGCAGCAGCCTAGATTAACACACACAGCGGGCATTTATCAACATAGATGTGACATATGTACAATATGTCGGAAGAGATTTGAGCTCACCTCAGCTCATATCTCCCCGGCTGGACATGTATGGAGAGAGATTGCAGGAGTGGCGAGGTGCAGGCAGAACGAATAAAAGGTTATCAGAGAAATCCAGTCATTGCGCGACAGTTAATTGTCAGCTCTGGTACGAAGCAGGGGCACTTCTTTTGCCTGCTGATAAGGTTCGTGCTCGTGCGGTCTGTTGAGCCGTTGGGTCTGTGCACGAGGTTAGACGAAGGAAAGCGAGGCTCTGGTTGCAGCGATGGCCCTTAGGTGAGGCCTTTCTGGCTGCATTATACAACGGAGGAACAAGAAAAATCTACATCCTGCACTTTTCCACATGTAGGCCTTACTAATAAGAAGCAGTTTATTGCAATAGTTTGGGTACACTAAATCGTTATGAGGTGCAGGTCAAACTCAATTCATGATACCTAAAACCTCCAATCAGTCAGCACTGATTTGCACTTCTTGTGCATCACTTCCTTTAGATTCTGGATCACTGCTGAGGAAATCACTTCACTTCTATTCTTTAAGGCTGTGCTAATCAATAGCTTTTGTTTGTTTGTTTTTCATATATATTAATGGTAAAAATGGAATCAGCCACCAAAAATCACAAGTGAATAAACCATCTGAGGTCAAAGTCCACACCAATGATCGTTGGTTAACCCTAACTCTGCATTTAGGGAAGAAATGAGAGGACTTTTATAATAGATCAGCACATTGGTACCATAGAGCTAGGGTTGGTGCTCATCAGGGCTAAACAAAACTTAAACAACATTTAACTGATGTTAAGGTGAATGGTTGATGGACTGATTCTTGTATACCGCTGTTCTATTCTACTTGAGCACTTATTGCTTTACACAGCATGTCTCAATTACCCATTAATACGAGCACTCTTTCTTGCAATTGCTTTCTATCTGACATGCACACATCTGGAGCAACTCAGGGTTCAGTATCTTGCCCACTGATATTTTCTCATGCAGACTGAAGCAGCCAGGGATCGAACCACAAACCTCCCGATTAGTAGATCACCTGCTCCACCTGCTGCTTCTGGTCTCACTGCTCTCATCAGCATGGTTTCGAGAGACAGCACTGTACCCTCTTAGCCCAGCAGACAGGAGCTGTTAGAGACTGTTAATATGGAGCTGAAGAAGGTATCTGCCAAAACACAAAACAGAGCTAAATGAGAGTGAAAATTTGACTTCTGTTCACAAGGAGGATATAAATTCAGCTCTAAGTGAGCAATAATGCTGCCAGATGTGTCGTTAATCAGCTGTTTGCTGACATGGTTTCAGCACCAACTTAATGAGGTGATAATACATCAGCTCTGTGTTTACAGTTTGTTTGTGTTTTGTTCTGTTTTTTTCTTCCCTGCCATCATCCCATCTGAAACCTGCCAATTTTTAGAACATTTCCTACTCGCCACTTTACATAAAACTTTTATGGTAGAAAATTTGAGCATTAATAACGGTCGCTGTGAAATTTTAGCTTCATATATCAAATACTTTTCAAGATATGGTGTGTTGAAAAATGGTCCACTGATCCACTTTCAAGACATTTTTTTTCGCAGATTGAAATCTGAGGCAGTGTTTGAATAGGAATATCTCAAAAACGATTAAAGATAAAAGCCACAAATTTCCTTTCATACCATCAAAATTAAACAGAATCTGCAATTTAGAACAGATACATGGTAAAATGTGTATGTACTGGCTAGTTAAAATGTGAAAAATAAAGTCCAGCACTCCTGCAAAGTCTCCTATGTGACCTGACACTAATAAAAAAGAATGGTAGATAGTCGAATTACACCAACAACAGTTTTTAACATGAAACGTCTGTAATCAAGAAAATGCTATTTTCGTTCAACTTTCATGCTGGATTGAGCAAAAATAACAACTTGTACTGAAATAAGACAAAAGAGTGGAGTTTCCAGATAACTCACCAAATAATTTTGTTAAATATGTGTTTTGTTTTGTTTTAATTTCAAGACCTGGATCACTCCATCTCAAATCATTAATTTTTTTAGAATATTTTCTGGTAAACCATCTCTGATTTCAAGCTTTTATCTTTAATCGTTTTTATAATTATTTATGTTCAAACACTGCCTCAGACCCCCCCACCCCCAAAAAGGGTAGATGGACCAATTTCAAAATCTATATATATAGATTTTGAAATGTTTCTGCTATATCAAGCTAAATTTTCAAGCTTATGCAAATCAGAAATGGTTGAGCAGAAGGCTTGGTTGATTTTAGATGGAATGACCTTAATCAAACACGATAAAGTCCAATAAAAAGGACTTTAAACTCAATGTGACAAAGGTACTAATAATACTGAAGTTCAAAATTCTCCACTTCTGGCTGTCTCTGTGGCCGGGGTCACACTAGGACAGTTTCTTGGAACGGCGGTCGGTGACTTCATGAGGTTCTTCGGGTGAGGCAGATGCTACTCATGGGTACCAAATAACAGTAATACACATGCACATACAGAGCCGAGTAGCATCAGTGTACACGTACTTTAAGGTGGTCCTTAAAGACTGTTTATTTTGGTCTGTTGGGGTATATTAATACTTGACGGGTGGTACCCTGATCAGCGCCTGATACTACAACTCGAAGCAGCACATGTGCACACTGATAGTGTATTTTTGTGCGCCCAGCTTGGGGTATGACTGTTCAGTTGCCACATAGCCGCCTGCAGGGGTATGTCAGTTGTGACTTTCCAGTAATAACAAGGGCGGGTTGTTTTCTGTGTGTGTGTGTGTGTGTGTGTGTGTGTATCTGTGTGTGTGAGAGTGAAGGAGAGAGAGAGAGAGAGTTTTATTGCTAACTAAACAGACAGTCGTAATAAGAGGGCAAAGCAAAGAAAAAAAAATTATGCAGTCGAATCAGTAATGTGAAGCTCATGCTATGCATTGACTCTGCCTCTGTGTGACCCTGCGGGTCAAAAGAGAAGGCCTTTTATTCCTCTCTTCTACAAATTCTGTGCCCACTTATTCCAGACTGGATGTTATTGCCCTTTATGCAAGTCATCCAAATATCATTAGGGCTAAACCCACCATGTGGTTTGGTTCAGAATGTGAGGAACGCATGGATGTCCCTCTGCTCTCAGGCCCAGCATGGGGCGGCATAACTGTCTGTGTTCTCACAGAACCGAAGGTGGAGACGCAGAGAAAATACAGTACATGCAGAACATCAATAAACCTTTGGGATGTATGTCTTGATGCATTCTCAATCATCCAGGAAAGTAAATCTCCAAAAGTTGATTCTGTTCATCTGGACGTAGCGTTTTGTGGGAGAAACGTTTCGTCACTCATCCAAGTGACTTCTTCAGTCTCAGAAGAAGTCACTTGGATGAGTGACGAAAACGTTTCTCCCACAAAACGCTACGTCCAGATGAACAGAATCAACTTTTGGAGACTTTGGGATGTAGCACTCACCAGACTGAAGTGGGTCTTTCCCGCTACACTTCAGCATGCAGTCATTTAGTCTAAATGCTGTTGGTTATCATTGCTAAGGTTGGCGATCGCAATTTCAAAATGTGTAAAGGAAGGAAAAAGCAAGGAAAAAACAAGTTACTGATACAGAGACATTTCTTTTAAGAAATCTGTGGCACGAAGAATATGTTCTTCTTCCTGACACATTTATTTTTCATCCTTTACCTCCTCTGAGCTTGGCATTGTTCCAAAGAGGAAAGAAAAACATCTTGGCTTTCTTTTTCTTTCTTTTTCTTTTTTTTTTTTTTTTTTTTTTTTTTTTTTCTCTCTCCTCTTTTTTTTTTTTTTTTAGAGTGGGGT
>VUQG01008548.1:15582-37815 GCA_015106755.1 Etia nguti | reverse complement strand
TTTTACCCCACAAAAAAAAAAAAAAAAAAAAAGGATCCTATCTTTCTCGAAATTTAGACTTATTAGCTCAAAAATTTGAGAAAAATAACTTGAAATTTCGAATTAGCGCTGCCAATAAGTAATCTACGTGAGTCACGTCATTTCCTTGTTACCCGGAAGCTGAAGCCCTCGGCTACAAACATTACAGATACCAGTCATGAATGCACAAATTGTTGAGTATTTTCAGCGTGGCTTCACATGGCGTTACTATCAGCAAACGTACTCTTGAAAGGATTTTACACAACAGCAGACTTTGGCACAGAAAGAACAAAACTGGGGTGGGAGAGGCGGCAGCTTTTATACAAGCACAACTGGAAACATCAGAACAGTGTCATGGGTATCGTTCTGCGCCATATCCTTCCGGGTAACAAGGAAATGACGTCATTCACGTAGAGCCCTGATTAGCAGTGATAACTCGAAACTTCGAGTTATTTTTCTCAAAATTTCAAGTTAATAAGTCTAAATTTCGAGAAAATAAGTTGAAATTTTGAGAAAAATAACTCGAAGTTTCGAGTTACAGATTTATTTATTTTATTTTTTTTTTAGTGGCGGAAACGGGCTTCCATAGAAATATAACAACAGTGTGTCACATTACTAAAAAAAAAATGAATATACTGATGATTCTGAGTGGTGTCAATAATAACAGGCAATAACTGACTCTGATGAACTGATCGTTTACTTAACTAATCAAATAAAACTTTATTATACAGGAGAATAGGCACTGTAGACAGAGCAAACAGACAAAACAAGACTTGTTGGTTCAAACCTACCCTTTCTATATGAGTAAATATTTAGATTTGCATTAAGCTATTTATAGCTGTAATAATAAGCTACATACCACAAACTCTAAGCCTCTAATTGTATGCTGGGTCTAATTATCAGGGGGGAAAAAATAGCTTTTCGTGCAGCAATAAATCCTCACAAAAGCAGATTACCTGGAATTAGATGAGCACTCTTCTCAGGTATGACTTCTTTGTTCACTGCTACAAACAACCAGCACAGCTTCAGATAAATCATTACAGAATATCCAGTATGAAGCTATGAAGCTTACTGCCATTACTGCCAAATGTGTCCCTGGAGGACATAGCAACAGCAACAGGAAGATTGATGAGTTTAATAAATATTTAGCGTAATCCCTGGTTACCATCTTTTCTCCTCGGCCATCTTCTCTTACCAACTACACCAAACTCATTAAACAAACGAGCCCTGCTTTGTGTGTTCATTGTGGTAATCGTATCGTATCGTAACAACAAACATGCTATGGGCTATTGTCAATCACTCATCAAAGAACTAAAAATGGAAGGAAGAATGTTAGAGGAGGAAAGGATCCAGGCATGATAGAGCTGTTCAGGAAAAAAGTATTACAGCTTTAATCCGGCAGTTATGTAAAATGCCATTTCTCCATTGTCAACATTGTACCTGGTTTGATCCCTTTCCTGTGTTTTGTTTTTCTCATGTGATTTATTGGCCTGTCTTTTTTTTTTCTTGATTCATCTGAATGAAAATTGGACACCAACAAACCCAGAGAAGCCTAAACTTGCTATCGAATTTGCTTACCTGTAGAAGACCTGTAATGACCCACACAAACCTGCAGGGGGCAACGTCCTATGAGAGCTTTGAGTAAAATTAAAACTTAAAACTAAGTTAAAACCTTTGTATGTGCATGCATTTTGTGAATTGTGGATCCAGGAAGATTGTTCATCATTATTATGTGGCTATAATGACCATATTCTTTATGGCTTAGTCTCTCTCCTAGTTGGTTTTTAAAAATTCCCCATATAAAAATAATACCTAATGACCAAACATCAGCATTAATTACCATTCAGGCTATTTTTATTTTATTTTATTTTATTTTCAACAGTTCTTTGTTTCTCAGTTCTTCAGAAACTAGATTACTCTTAAGTATAAAGTCTTTTTATTCAATGTATTTATTGTAATAAATTAAAATGAAGGTTTTTATGGAATTATCAGTGTTAGATCAATCAACTTACTAATTACTCTAGAAATTGGTGGGAAAATACCAAAAATAATCTCAGTATTTTTCAACACCTTGTTTTGTCTTACAAATTTAAAATTCAAAAATATTTAATTTAATTTTTAACTGACAAATGATCCAAATGATTACATAATCCTGAACAAAACTGAGGTTGGGTAAGTTTGATCAGCTTTTTTTTCCCACATTGACTTCATTAACAAATTATCAATAACAATGTAAATTAAAGTCCAGCTTAGAAAACTGTGACTTTTAAAAATTTCCCACTGAATAAATACATTAATAGATCATTTTTGTTATTTTTTAAATTTCCATTATGTAATTATGATTTTTTTGTTACATAAATTAAAAAATAATAATAATAAAAAATAAAATTGTCATGTGAAAAATTACTTTTGAGATTACTGTACTTTGGATACAGAAGGCCATTGGTGCAGAATGTGGCTTACCTTTGAGCACCTTCTGTTTATCTGCTACAACCCTGACACAAACTACCAGGGGAATCGCCCACAGCGGCTCACTACTGCCACCTATAAATCACAAGAGAAACTACATCTCCAGAGTTTACTTTGGCTTCTGTTTGTCAAATGAACTGCACAGTTGATGTGAAATATTTGGGCCTTGATTTAAGATACAGACTTAGATGAAATCATATTTAGCTTTATGATACTATTTATTGACTGAGTGTATTTACTTTACTTCTTAACTAACCTCAAAAAGCTGCCCCCTCCCTCCCCACTTTCCTGTTCTCTCCTTCCTTCTATCTTTTCCCAAAATGCATGTTTCCATGTGTTACAACTGTGCTGGAAAACAGAAAAAAAAGAAAGAAAAAAAAAAAGGCCTGAGTCATGAGTGGAGCAACAAATCTGACCCACAAGGAACAACCACAAAACATTCCCTGACTCTGAACGAGGAAAGTGCAGACTTGTTTCTCTTGGCACAGAAGCATCTATTCTTGAGCTAAAGTTCACTTTTCAAAACCATCTAGGCCAGGCAGCCTGCCTTGCATGAAGGCCTAACCTTTCAAAACAGGAATCGGTCCGTTCAGGGAGCTATTCTGACCACTGACTACCAGGCCACCAACGCAACGTGGTCCTGCTTTTCCTCATTCAACAGGTGGCGGGCATGAGAAAATGTGGGCACGGAGATTACACTCCATCTCCATTTGGCCAAAACTGCCAGTATTCTGATCCTGAAAAGCAATTTTAAAACAATGGAAAGCACGGCACCTTAAATACTCGCAAACCGCACACACGCAGCTAATGAGTCCTTTGAGACAGAAAACACACACTTCAGTGGGGAATGCGCTAATTTGGTTCCACGCAAGCCTTGATCCCAGTGAGATACACACACCACTGCAAGCGTGCCACTGAGGGCTGATTGGACGGTGTTAATGTAAACACCAATCAGAGAGTGAGTAAACCCAGCCAGTGGGTTATTACCAAGGCAAGACCGCTCATCATTCACAGAGTTTACGAAATGATAGTCACTGTCCTGTGAATGACTGTTTTCTCCTATGCTTTGTATGGACTCGGGACATTAAACAGATGCAGAACGTGTGTTTTATGCTCACGCAAAAAAAGCCTACAAACGAGCAGTAAATTGTGTAATATAAAGGGTTGTAAAGTGGACTAATTACAAGTTGACTTATTCTCTCTTGTGTTACAGTAGTCAGTGCTCATATGAAACATGCTGACAGGGTTTCAGAGAATTAGATCTGTATGTAGAAGTGCAGTGTACAAGAGTCAAAAGTTCAGGCTTCATTATGCTCCAAATGCTGGGTGACAGACAAAGGTACTGCATGATATGATGGATACTCCATCTCAGAAACACTGCTCTGTCTCTAAGCACAGAAGCTCCACCCACCTGCTTTAAAATCTCCTTCTTTCTGAGGGGCAGCCAATCAGAAGAAAGGTGGTTTAAAGCCAGTGTGTTTCAGTCAATACAAAAAAAAGGATTATTTTGAACTTGATAATGCAACGATATGTTAGTTGATTCCCAAAATAAAAACATGGTCTGGAAATGTATCATATTAGGTGCCCTTAAAATATACATTTTGCCTTAGAAGCAGTAAAAATGACAGTCATGTTTCTCCAAAACAAATGTAAACAGACTGTTTTACCTTTTTGCAACACTGGGTATTGTTTGTTCAGTTGTATAAATCCCAGTCTGTCCTCACTGTTCGACCAAACTGTTCTTAAAGAACAGTTGTGTTTTGAAATTAGCTATCAGGTAATAATAATAGGAAGAATAAGAGGAATAACTACAATAAGTAGAAGAAGACCACTTTAAATTTACTACCACAAGAAAAAGTATTAACACTGGGTACAGCGGTTCTAACTGTTCATAACTGCATGAGATTATTTTCTTGTTTATAAGCAGTTTAGTTGCCATAAGGAGCAGCAAAGTCTTGGAATTTGCCAATGCCGTCCAGTAAAAAAAAACCAACAAAAAAAAAAAAAAAACAAGTTTCTCAAAAAGATTAACCTCTAATGAATTTTAAGCCTCATGACAATGCATTGTTGACAATCTAATAGGTTTTTAAAGAGAGTTTTATTATCCTCAGATGAATAATTTCAACCCCAAAAGGAGCATGATTGCTTCAGTTCATCTAAAATACAAAACTCACCACCAAATTTGGAAACGAAGGGCTTTCACTGCAAAGCTAGGTTAGGCTTTTTTGGAGCAGAATTGGCACGTGAGGACAACATAGATCCCCAACAGTCAAGAGGGCCAATAATGCAGGAAATTGTAGCTCCAAACAATGTAACATCCACTACCCACAAATGCTGCTGGATGATACACAATGATTCAAAACAACCGCATCACATTACTTACGAGTTAAACAAATTGCATAAAAAGCCCACAGACTGTAGTAAGTAGTGGTATTACTGCCTGAGAGTAAACTGCTGGCAGGCTGCACAATAGCCACTTTAGGCCTATAAACGCATCAACACACCGAACAAACAGTGCAGAGCTTTGTGGGGAAACAGGCGTGTTAAATCCTGTGTGTGTCTCTGGCGTGGGAGCCTCTGCAAACCCGGATGGGGGAGAGACCTAAGGGTAATGGAGAGATAGAGTGAGCTGTAAGAAGATAATGGGATGATGGTAATTCTTTCTGAGGATGGAATTCAGATATGGATAATAAAGGATATACAAGGAGGAAGTTTGTCTCCAGAGCGCTATCTGCACTTCTGTCTTCAAAAGCCGTCAAAAACAAAAGTAGTGGAAACCTTCCGCTTCACTTTATACACTCTCTCACCTCCCCAAACTCTTTCCATCTTCTCTTCATCCCCCATTCTTCCCGTCAAGTCATTTTCCCCTGTCATGAGTGAGGTGTGTTAATAATTCAGCCCATCTCCCTGTGTGTCTGCTGTGACAGCTGCAGGTGGGAAACCTCGCACGGAGAGCAGCGTTAAGGGGTTTTGTTCATGCCCTTCCTGTGAAGCGCTTCAGTGGGAGAACACAATGGGATCATACTGAACTACTCAGATGCAGAACAGATTAGTGTGAGCACTTCCCCATTTAAGTTCATCGTTAATGCATATTTCACGAGTGTGTTTCCGTACCACAAATGTTTCAGTACTTATTGTCACAAAGATGAATCATTCATCAACCGTTGCTACTGGTTTTTTGTGTGTGTGTTTTTTTTTTTTTAATAATAATAATGTAAATATTCACATTCAAACTGAAAAGAATCAGCTGTCCAGTTTTTCTGGTATCTACATCTTGTTTGATCACACTGGACAGCAGCCTGTCCAAGGTATATTCCATCTCCTGCCAAATTCTAACAACCCTTGATCCCTGTTGGATAAATAATAAGAAAACAGATGGAGTGATGGTTGCTTCTCTGTAGCTACTCTGGCTTCCTTCCACAGTTCAAAGACATGCATGTTAAGTTATCTGGTGATTCTAAATTGGCTGTAGGTGTGAATGTAAGTGTGAAAGGCTGTCTGTGTTTGAACTGGCCCTGGCTGTGAACCTGTCCAGGATTTAGCCTGCCTCTTGACCTGTGACAGCTGGCATGGGTCATTGAGATTTGTGTCGACTTTGAGGTGTAAAGCAAAAGCTATGAAAATCTGAAGTTGCTTACTACTAGCATTCTTCTAGAACTGTGGCAATCATGTCCCAGTCCTCTGTAGTCCACAGTCCCATCCCTTCACTGTTCAATTCTTCTGCGGTAAGTACGAAGCAGGAAGCCATAGCATTGTTCTAACACAGAAGCTAAATGTAATGTGAATGGTGTTAGATGCCAAATGTGCTGCAGCCAAATAAAAATTCAATCAAGTTTGGTTAACTTGTTTTTGGCCCTTAGGTCGGTATCAGATAGCTCGTTTTCTGGTCAAGGACTATAGCGACCGTCACAGCCTTCTCAAACTTAATTTTACCTGGTAGAACACACATCCTATTGGCTTAGTGCTGTCTTGTTTAGTTAGTTTAGTTTGTTCCAATTTGTGACTTTGGCGTTTTAACATGTCAGACCTGAGGAAAGCTAATATGTTAAAGCTTTAACATGACAGTTAACAAACCAACTGACACCACCATGGTTGTCATGGTTATGTTTTTTCCCCCTCTGTTTTTTCAATGTACAGTCTGTTTAACATGCCAACTCTATAAATGTAACGTTTACACCAAGAATATTAACATTGTCGCCAACTGTGTTATCATTTGACA
Source organism: Etia nguti (assembly GCA_015106755.1). NCBI lineage: Eukaryota > Metazoa > Chordata > Actinopteri > Cichliformes > Cichlidae > Etia > Etia nguti. Next base: position 31,109 of record VUQG01008548.1, on the reverse strand, counting down.
ATATAGACTCTTGGGCCCTGAGGTTCATGACCATGATTCTGAATTTGATTATCATGTTAATATTTAAAGTTGGCAAATACTGCGCAGAAATCACAATTCCCAGAAGGAACTGATGCATTCAGCTGTATTTGAGTGTAGCTAACCATCTCCCATTCCTTTTCAAATAGTGAGGTACTCTACTAATTCTACTCTTTGAGGATCAAAGTACAGCTTGAAGATATTACTTGGCAATGCTCCATAACCAGAGGATATTTTATTAGTGTGGGGTTGTGTAATAAACAATCCACCACAGGCTGACACTAAGAATATTGTTTTTACAAGCTCTTTTTACAAATTCTTTGGCCATCTTTCCTGCAGGCGGTGAAAACATACTTGAAATATTACTTTAGGGAAGAAGCCTAAGCACAAAGATCAAACTGATCAGTTAGAGTCAAAGAAGGTCCCTTCTGCTTTGTTTGCATGCTGATCTTTTGATATTGCAGCTGGCTGCCTTAGGCCCTCCAGTGCCGGTTGACTTTTCCCTGTGCACCTCCACCCCTGCAGCATTAGAAAATAGCCTCGACTCTGTTCTCACTGATGACTCTCTTCAGCGGAAACCAGCACCCACACATCCCATCTCAAACCAATACTACAAATTAAGCTGCCTGGATGAGTCTCATGAAGGGAGAAGGGGTAGTGGGAAGCAAGAGAGACACGTTGAGTGGTTAGTATGAGAGATCTTTTCCTCTGTGGAAGGGCAGACTGGAGACTGCTCCACACCACTACTGCCAGTAATCTAGTAGGCTCAGCTGTTGGGAGCATGTAGCATGTGGTCGAGGAGGTGCCCGGGCTGGGTTTATTGGTGTGGAAACAAATAAACAGAGCAGACCCTCACCTCATTCAGATACATGGATGTTCTGTTGCTGAAAATGTATGTGTGGCATTAGAGTGATCTTCCATGTGGGAGATGGGAGGACAGTCACAGCCTCTAACCGCAAAGGATGTGGATAGACAAGTCATCATTTTCACTCTCCCCTTCTCTTCTTTTCCTTTGTGTCAGTCATTCATTCATGCCTCACTTACTTTGTACAAATACCAGAACGTCAGGAAACCGTTGTCTTGGCCAGTCAACACATTTTTAATAATAAAATGAGACACAGTTACAAACCTACAAAGAATTTCCTCAGTTCCATGTGGCTTATTAGTCTGTTTTACTTTATCGTTGTCTCAGAACTAGAAGTAAGCTGGAATCAGCAAAAAGAAGCTTGATTAAAGAAGCTTCCAGTTTCATTATTTATTATTTCATTATTTACTTAAAAAAATGAAACCATCATAGTGAAAATCAGAAAAGCAAATATAGTCATGCACCCAAGAGATCTGCAGTATGACTGGACTCTTTCAGCTTTAATAAGAAATTCAAAGACTACATTCAAAATAAATCGAACAGTGGGCGGATTTCATTTAAGAACTGCTATAACTGAAACGTAATCTCCCACGCAGTCACATGAGACATTGGTTACTGCCTGCTATCTATGATCTGACTAAGCTCTTGGCTCTATATCCCATCAAAACCCTGATGATGAAGGAGGATCAGTCCTGCCTGGAGACTGTGTGTCAGATCCCAATGTGGAAGGGCAGAGGGGGATGGGGGTGGGGGTGAGATCTCCTGGGATCACCGTGGAGCTCCGAGACAAAAGGGACATTGTGGCACAGACTGACCCATCCAAGAAAACATTACTTCCTGTCCCACCAGCTCCAGCAAATGAACAGCTCACTTCCCAGAACTAAGTCTCTTTTTAACATCATCTGCTGTTAACCGTTTCCAGCAGCAGTCACTCCTGACCATATGCAGACACAGTAACTATTTGCAGAAGAACTGAATTTGAAACTGGCTCTAAAAATACAAATGGACCAAAAAAACCATGGAATTTTTCTACGTGAAAAGTCATTACCCATTTATTGTTAAGGAAAAATCCAAGGAGGTGACAGACAAAACATGAGCTGAGAGTTTGGGTAGCTTGTTGATCTATCCATGTAATAAAAACATCAACCTGAAAATGTCACTAGTGAGCAGCACTTGTCTACAATTTAGACTGTGTTAAAAAGATTACTGGTAAGGATGAAACCAAGCTCTGATTAGGAACAAACTCTCCTTCATCAAGCAGACATAATTAGAAATTTGCTGGCACAGAAAGTTGACCTCCTAGTAGCAAAGAGACAAATATTTTTCTTACATGTTGGTGAGGAACAAACCAGAGCTAAAAGCATGAACTTAACTCCAGTGTCCAAACAGATTTTTGTTTGCAGGCAAATAAACAGGCTATTTTCTTGCCAAGTATTCTATTTTTTATTGTAGTTTTAAACATACCCAGCCCATTCAGCTCTTTTAATGAAATTAAATAAGATTTGTAATTAGAGGAAAAATCCCAGAGGCAGAGTAATACAGTCAACACCCAGTATTCGTGGGGGTTAGGGACACACAGGTTTAACCCCCCAGGAATAGCTGAAATCTGCCAATACTTGATACTACCTCTAAAATGCTTACTGCCTATTTAAATTTTCCCAGGAGCTTTGTGTTTGGAATTTGCGCATTGTTTGGTGAACATCTTTTACGAAAAAAAGACATTTTATTGCTATTTTGCTGTGTTTACATTAATATTAATGTTTGAAAATTAATTAAAAAAAATTTGTAGAAAACGTATTTAGTCACAAAAATAATATGAAAATAATTAGCGAATATTTTAGATATGCTCTACAAAAACAAACAAAAAAACCCCACAAATAAGCACATTTTCCATGAATAATTTGGAGTTAGGTTCCACAGAAAGCAAATAGGTGAATCTGCAAATACTGAACCGCGAATACACAGGGGTCGACTGTATCGTCACTGATAATCATTTATCTGCAGGTCAGCAACACTACGCAGAAAATACTAAGCCAAATTTCTTGAAAGTTGTCAGTAACCCATTATATTGGTGATCTTTACAACTCAAAACTCTTTTCATATGATAAAGTACCTGTACTTTATTTAGGATTACAAACCAATCAAACCAGAGTCCAGAGGCTAACATTGTCAGATTTCACTGGAATATTTTTATTACAGTGCCACAAAAGAGAAACCAAATCTACTTTGGAAATAACTTTATTCATACTTATCTGGTCTTACGTCATGTTTTCAAGGTTCAGCATCATTAGAGTGCTGCTCAAGTCTCTTTATCAGTTTTTTTTTTTCCTGTATCCTTCTTCAAAGCAAATCCATGAGCAGTGGTTCCAGGGAATAGGAAGACGATTAAGAATGTTTATAGGAAAAGCACTACTTACACTGCATCCAAATAATCCCATAACTGCATACTACCTACTCACTATAGTTCCCTTTGTTCAGGATACTTTTGTGTAAATAAAACAGGACTAGGTATCTTTGCAGACTTCCTGAGATTGTGTGTTACCATGGTAACAATCCTGTTTGAGATGACACTAGTAACATGTTAAAAATGGCATAGTTATCTAAATGAAAGTATAGATTTGAATATTTCATTTTAAGTTTTTGAAGTAAGATCCAGTCCAGTAATGTCTCATTTGTGTCACCACTGCATTGCACTGTGGTAGAAATATGTAGCCACTGCTTACAAGATGCAGTACTCCCTCAGACATAGTACACACATGTAGTACTACTGGGTAACACGCTGCTAACGCTCACTTATCATTTTGACGTATTAAATACTGTACTATATGCTAAAATACTGTGTGGCTCCATAGTGTAGTTGTTTACACATCCACTTGGTAAGCGAAAGGTTCCTGGTTCAATTCCTGCTGGAATCACATGTATGTTTTAAATTGCTTATACAATTTAAAACATATAGCGGTGACCCACAGTGACAAAGGAGCAGCTGAAAGTAGCTTTTCAAATACTGTAGTGTGTTAATATGGAATTTGGGAGAGATCTTGAAAGTACACTGCGCAAACTAAAGAACCACAAGTGTTGTGGCTTTGGGATCACACTACCTTGACGTGACTCTGAGCACCCAGGTTGTAGATCTCTGTAGGCTTCACCTGGCTTATGATCTTCACCAGACATGTGCTGTCAGTCAGGTCACCATAGTGCAACTTCAAGTCTGATAGAGAGTGGGACAACAACACACACTTTCTTATCTCAAAACCAAAAGAAAAAAAAAAATATTACACTTACTGCTCCTTCAGGTATTCACTCCTGATGACCAGATGGAAGTCTAAGTCCTAATATCAGGATCAAGACCATAAAAAACAAAAAAAAAAAAAATCTAATTGTTTGTGTTTCTCCTTCCCCTCATCCTCAACCGGTCATAGCAGACGGCTGATGCTCCCTGAGCCTGGTTCTGCTGGATATTTCTTCCTGTTAACAGGGAGTTTCTCCTTCCCACTGTCCCCACTGTCAAGCACTTGCTCATTGCTTTTGCTTAATAAAAAGCACCTTGAGGAGAGTTGTGATTTGGCACTATATACATAAAATTGAATTGAATTTAAAAAGTTAAAATTCGAATATATCTGCCATTATTTTTTTTCCTCCTTTTAGACACACAAATCATAAACAGATTTCCCTGACATTATTTATACATTTATTTACTCTTTTATGCTTTCTAGTTGTGTTTGTGGCTTTCCAAACAGGTGTGTTTCCAGCAGGTAAGTTGCAGATTGCCTTCTGGTGGACAAAATACGCAACATCATCACGCATAACATGAAAGGGTGTTTCTCCCCTCTCTTCTTTACCTTTTAAATTTATCTGCTGCTATAAATGCCAGTACTGACAGATCGGATAATAGGAAACATCAGCTGATATTTTTATTTGGTTAAATGAACTCTTTTCCTCTGATAAATAAATGAGATACTTACTGCCCTCGGTATGCGTCTGTGGATTTTGGTAAAGATGCTCAATGCGACCTGTGTTGAAGGAGCTGGAACGCCGCAAAATACCATGAACCTGAGAGAAAAGGGGGAAGAAGATTTGTTACATTTTTTAAAAATCTAGTATCTTAAAACATAACACACACAAAAAAATTTAAAGTACGATTTACACCATTCATGTCAGTTAATTTGTCATTGTTATTACGATTTTAACATAAATACAGACAAAACATATTCTAAGGCATGCTGCAGTTTAAACAAAGTTTGCTTACAGGATTTCTGCGACGATTACTCCATCCAAGTTTTAATTAAGGCAAACAAATCATACTAAACTAATAACACACTAATAGAATTATTTTTATTATTATTTTATTTTGTTTTCAATGAGTAATTACACAGCTGAAAAAAGTGGTTTCTGTCATATCTCAGTCCTGCTCTTACAGTAAAATGACTGTGTGTTCAGCAGAATCCAGCGAGGGTGAACTCTGCCTATATAGTCAAACTACATCTTTAATGATATACACTGAGGTGTCAAAACTCATTAAGGGTACTGGGGAGGTCATCAAACGTCGTCTCTATGGGGGAAAGAGTTAAATTTAGGAGTTCTTAGAACTTCCTTTAGCTGCAACAACCTCCATCAGACATTTCCTCTAGCTGCTTGTGAGACTTCCAAAACAATGAGGAGGAATTTCGGTACATTCCTTCTACAAACAAAACAGATTCAGTTCATTTGCATTTCTGGGATTTTCATTTTCAGTCATTCTGTCCGTGTGTGCGCTGGGTCATTGTCTTGCTGCATCAGTCCTAAATTCCACCTGACTCGCTTCTGCCATAAAGTTCTTGTGTAAAAATGCCTTGATATCATTTTCATTTCTTTAATCTCTCAGTGACCAAAAGGCATCCACACCCTTACAAATCACAATGGCCCCTCAACTAAGCATCACAGATTTTTGCAGATTTCTGCAGGTGACTTGCTGTTGCTTTTGGTTTCTTTTTAAATTTGTTAGAACTAAACACCGACCTGTTGGTGGAATCTTTGCTGGATGCCTGCTGGTAGAAAGAGTCAAAACAGACTTGACTTGCCTGTAATTTAAAATTTGCCGTAAAAGTTTTCTAGCCTTTCCCAGCTATTTCTCTATTGCTACATCTAAGTTCCAGTAGTCAAAGCCTAATAATAAGGAAACTAGCTCTTATCTTTGACAGATCACTGGAACTGGCACAATCTGTTTCACTGCATATGTCGATATAATAGCATTATGTTTAATGGCTCCACCTCAAGGTTTTTTTTGTTTTGTTTTGTTTTTTTGCTGCCTGTGATCTGTGATCTGTACTCCACGTTCTTAGAGGGAATGCATGAGGAAGGTCTGCTCAGGGAAGATAACAGGTCCTGATCCAAGGGGAGTCCATTAGTGGGACGCTGTTCCCCGACCTCACTTCCTTTATTCACTGTGCACTTCCTGCCTGCCTGTGCACTTCTCTTTAATGCCACTCCTCACAGCACCTCCAACCCTTTCACATCAGCATCCCCAACCTGGAGCCTGTGTTTACTGTTCCTGTCTGATGTCTGTGAGGCAAGCAGCAGATGGCAGAGCTGACCAGGGAGCCCTAGATGAAGCTAGGTGTTTCTCCTGCACTTCAGAGGGGAAGTGAAGTCATGCTGTGGCTGTCAGGAGATGTAATGAAAACTCCTGAAACATGTATGTTAAAGTACGTGTGACCTTCTGTAGCCACGACTACATTACAAATTACAGCATACGCCTTCACTCTTCACTCTCTACATAAACTCTTTACCTGAATGCAGTTCACCTATGCTTGAAGGTCTCTGGGCAATGGACTGCATACAGAAACCAAAAACTTCTGATTACATAAGACTCAAAGGTTTTGTTCAGATTACACCAGTGTTAGTTTGGCCACTATGGAAAAGTCTCAGCATAGGCCAGCTCCTTTTCTAGATCTGCAATAAGCCAGTGTCCTCTTCCCACTTTGGGCAAAGCTCAAAGCACTGCCAGTGGAAAACTGAAGTTTAGTAAGGGAATTTCTTTTTTTTCACTAATACAACCAGTTTCTTAACTTCCAGTTCTTCTTCTTGTCTTGTTGGGCCACAAGAGTAATATTACTCTAGTTTTTGCTACTTTTTTTTCTATGAGAATAACATTATTTCTCTATCCTGTCCATTCCATTTTTAGAATTCACCCATCCAATCTCACCCAGTAGCACAGACACATATTACTGCCTCCCATACACGCAATTTTAAACAACTTAAAAAGAAAGAAAGAAAAAGAAACCATTGTTAGCCTCTGAGTTCACCGACAGACTGCTGACTTTGTGTGTTCCTGAGCACACTGAACAGCAGGTGAAAGCTAGTGACCTCACTCGTATGGCTGTCTAATAACAACCATTTCCCTGTTAATGGTTTGACCTGGGGTAAAAGGACAGGGGTTAAAAAGCTCATGCAGCACCAGGGGCCTTATCAGGGTGAGGTGTGAGTCAGCCAGTGTAAGTAGGTGACTGTCAAGATGCGTCACACTCCCTCGGGAATACCCACAGACTGTGGCTGGGTGCAGCTTATCAGGGGAATGTCGTTCTGTGTGTATGTTGGCATTCGCGAGTGTCTGCATACATATGTGCATCTGTGTGTGCGTGCGTATGTGTGTACAGTGGGGATTTTTTTCTTTCCCCTCACCTCATAGCCTTTAGCGAGCAGGAACTCCGCCAGGTAGGAACCATCCTGAAAAAGCACAAGACAACACCAGTTAAAACCTGTCAAATAACACTGCAAAGACAAAGAGTGTGATTCACACATACAAACCAAATCACAGCAACACAACCAAAACACGATCAAACATTCACCGCCCATTTCGGCAAAGCTGAATTAATTTTATCACCAAGTTTAAATGATTATAGGACGAGAAAATGTTTGATGTATTAGAGCACCTTTTTTTTTTCCTTTACAGACTCAAGAGATTCAAATTCAATGCTCCAACTAAAACTGGGGATTTAGGAATATCATTAAAGGACACAAGTGATCTGTTAGAGAAAAAAAAAAAAGAAATACATTCTTGTGGCATGATAAATAAAATAGTATTTTCTCTTGTTCAGTCCAATAAGAGTTACATTTCTGGCGATGTGTCTATGACCTAAGCTAACACATTAAGTAAAAATTAAGCTTTAAATTTGTGGTATGTTGTTGAGGGAAAAAAAAATAAAATTAGCAGTCAAAAAATAAATAAATAAAATAAAAATTACAGAGCCTCTACTACGGTGTTGAAATGAAATTCACCTGTATTGGCTAACACTGGATCCTGGGATCGTCAGGCATAACATCCACATGGATCAGTATCGCTGGGCACACACTGGACCTACTTTAAAACGTGTGTGTGTTTGTATACGTGTGCTGGTGGTGTGAGAGCACGATCACTGTCAATAAGGTCTTGTTCCCCTCACCCATGTTACTCCATGTCTTTTTCCTTGCTCAGATTTTCCGACCACACGTTCTGGAATACTGTGGAACATTCCGACCCAGTCATGGCATTCATCCCTCAATCCCCCTCACACACACACACACACGCCACACTGCCAAGATGCCAGCCTGAGGCTTCCTCTTCATGTCTGGGGGAAACGGTGAAGGTGGGGGGAAAAGGAAAGGCTACCAGAGGGTTGGGGAGCATGCAGGAACCTGCACTCAGCACCAGGATGGTGGTGTCTTGGGCTACAAGCACTTTTAAGTGACAGTACTACTACTACTACTACTACTACTAATAATAATAATAATAATAATAATAATAACAACGACAGTGTAAAGTCATTAAATCTGTTTGCTTTTCTTGGTTCTTGTAATCAGACTTGCTGTAGCATTTTGTACAAGCTGAAGTCGTATTAAAGCTTTCTGATTGTTGCCCATAGGAAGACCATTTCAATAATTTAAACGAGAGGAAACAAAAGCATGAATGACAGTACGAGTGTCACAGTATTGAACAGATTCTTGTAACATATCCAAAGTGGTCATAGCAAGGCTGGGTGACTTTGTTTATGTGCTTCTCAAAGGTGACGTCAGAGTCGAAAAACACCCCCAGGTTTCTGACGGCTGATTTAACACAGTAAAACCTGATGAAGGCGTCGTCTCATATCAAAGCAGTTTGTGAAACAATGCCATGTGACCACAGCTCAAGGCAAATGTGGCGATGGGAGTTATGAACAGCAAAAGTAAAAGATGGCGTGAAAAGCAAACACACAGAGGGCTGAGAGATGACGGATCACTGAAGAGAGGATAATGGCACAAATACTGGATGTGACCAAAAAATTTTTTTAAAAAGGTGAATTTAAGTTCAAAGTCTGCTTGTTTCTCACTGATTTCTGGATGTCAATCAAAACATTTACAAATAAAAATTACAACGATGTTTTGGTTTTTTTTTTCTTTGACAAACCCTCATGTTAAGCTGAATCTGTAGTATCGGCTTACTGAATACAACCCTTTGTTGATTTTGGTCCCCTTTGCGGTCAAAAAGGCGGATGAAGCAGTGTATGCTTTAGGGTGGAGTTACCTTGAAAAGTTGCTCTCGTCTCTTTTTGCAGTCAGGTCCACCTCGCTAGTTCCTTCTGGTTTTTAAACCACAGTAATGTAATGGCCATTCTGGTGCAGGATGGCATACAATAACTGCACCAATAACTGGTGTAGGGTAATCAAAACCAACAGTAATTTTTGTTTGTATCAATAATTATTTAATATTTCTTCGCCTCATTAGTAAAGCCTCTAAGACACATTTTGCTCTGGTGTTTCAAACACAGTGAGATAAATACATTGTGGCTTTTTGCAAAGGTTTGCTCGACATATAGCCCAGATGATTAATTACCAGATTATAGGTGCAGCCCTCTGAACTACACTACATGCCTTTTTAAAGATCCAGTATCTGCAGGTTGAGCAACCTGGCAGTAAGTTGGCACTGACGCCCAACCTGTTTCTGGCTAAATCCGAGTGGGAGATGGGCATGGACGCTGGCAGCCCCTCACCCGTCCCCACGGCGTTCAAAGCTCCAGCCGGTGTCATGTTTTCCTGCCCGTGTGCCAGGGTCAATGCGTTCCATGCCAGACCAATATGGAAAACAAGTCTGAAGAGCTACAGCTCTGTTTCAAAACAAGAGACTCCTTTGAGGCCATATTAGCCCATAAACCCTGGCCTCACCTCGCCGTTTCCTGTTATGGGGAGCCTGGCGCTTGCTGCGAGCGAAGGGGGCAAGCACACGCACGTTCACCTGCCAGGTCAATGCCACACCACAAAGACTCATTTACACCTATGACACAATATGATCACTCTACTCCAAAGCTATAGTGCATGTATTGTATTACAAAGGGGCTGCTCAGTGACAGGCGTGTGAAGGTTAAGCCAAGCACAGGACAGTGACTGTCTCACATCTGAAAGCTAGTTCTGAGTCTGACCTCAGAATCTCAATGAGTATCTGGAGTAAGTAATTCTGCAGGAGGAGCACAAATGTCAAGACATGTACAGGTGTGACCACCGCATTTATCACCCGACAGGGTGGTGTTACCTCGGGATTTTTCATTTGCAGTAATCTAATGCCAAACAGACTTTGAAGTTTAAGTATCCACCTGGTTAAACCTTCGAACTACAGCATTAGTCCAACAATGTGACAAAAGTTTATTTATGTGTAAATGCATATTGTATATATGCGTACCTCTCGAGATATTTGGTGTAAGCAAAGATGCTGCAAGTAGTAAATCAAATAACATAAGGGCATGTTCAGCATATTAGTATTACACAAATACTGTGCATAATTATGTGATATAACAATAATAGTAACAAGCATTTTTATGCTTTAATGCTTTCTTTGTTCTTTTTTTTTTTTTACTGAACCATTTATCTAGATTTACTGGAAATCCTTACACTTGAAATTCTATCCTAATGAAATGTCTGCGAACATAACGGAAAACAATGCAAAACAAAGATTAAGGCAAAATACATTCAGTGATAAAAAAAATCAGGAGAAAGGTGGGAAAAAAAGCAGATGTCAATGCTGAACGGCTGAATCCATCCATGTGTTTAAAATGCAGCAAGAGTGCTATCATTATCCCCAATCAGCATTAATATTACGATTGTTAACGGATCATCATCGTGTGGCTTCATTAAGAGGCCTCTCTATCAGAACCTGATGTGTGCGTACATGAGTCTGAGATTACAGGAAAGTAATTCAGTTTTTGCTTTTTCACTTTAAATACACTTAAAAATGTGATGTGCTCCTTCTGTAGTGCAGAGACGTACGTCACTGTATTTCCCTCAGACACAAAAGTAAAGTTTCAACATAAATTTGAATCAAAGTAAAATCAGATTAGACTTTAACCCACAATTTTAGGATTAAACTTCTGATGGGAATCACAATATACAGTTCAAAATGAGGAATGAGGTGAAATGAAAGTATTAAAAAACAAAATGTATTTATTATGATACTGTTAACTGTTTTACTCTTATAAACAGCCTGAAAGTTATATTTACACTGTAATACACATTCAAAAAATACATTACGAACTAAATGTGTAGAAGGGGCAAAAACTGAGGCACTGTATGCTAGACGACAAACTGTTTAGAACAGGTTTAAGGCATCCAATAAAAATTACAAGTCTTTTTTTTTTACAAGTTTTTTTTTTAAAAAACAACACCATCCAGTGATTTTAACCCAGTTAATAAATACAAGGTTTTTCTAACCTGGTTTTGATCAAACATGAGCAAACAGTTCTTCTTTTGATGTCTTCAAGCATTATTTAGAACAACACAGCCATGCTCATGGCTTTAACTAAAGCTCATGATGTTTTTGGACAAACACGAACACTGTGAGTTTGGTACCCCCTGCTGGTGAAGTGAAATTTTGTATCCAGTTGTTTCACTAGGTCAGCTCTGTGACCTAAAATACCAAAGTAAGTTGATATCACCTGTCCAACATTAAGCAGAAAAAGCCCAAATGGAAAACATTTTTATTCCCAGTCTGAAATTTTAAGGGCTTTGCCTGTGTGCTTACCGACATGATTTATGTAAACACAGAGGCCATACATGGATTTATTTGTCATTGTGTATAAGCTACAAATGAATCACTGTAATGTGTTTTCTTTAGACCACAGGCAGAAGCTGCCAAGCACGCCACTAGTCTGCAATTAGGCCTGATATGGTATAATGAAGCTGTAATCACAGACCACAATACACAAAACCCTGTGCACACACAGACTCACACACTGCATTAAGTAGGAACATTTGGTGTGCTACATGAAGAGCAGCCTGAATCTCTTTCCTCTACTTTAGGACCATTCAGGCATGTCACTGAAATAATGAGTGAACAGCACTCACAGAAGCAATTAAGAAGCTGCGCAAAGACCTATTGCCTTAAGATCTACAGACACTATTTTCTCTTGTTCTGTCAATTGTGTTTCAGTCCATTTTTAATTTAGAGCAGTAAAATATCAAAGACTAAAGTCAAAAAGTCTGTTTTTTTTGTGTGACTTAAATCTGAATATACTGCAGAATAGCTAAAAACAGAAAAAAACAAAACCTTATGGAAACCTTATGTTTAAGTGAGTTTAAGATTTTCAGTTAACTGTCAAAATTGTCCGTTTTAATTTTCTGTCACTCAGTTTGTTTCCCTGCTCTTGCACATATTTAGGACACCCTCGCAGCCACTTTTCTATTTTTGAAAAAGAAAACCACAGCAGGCCGTGTTTGACCACCTGACCTGACAAGTCATTTCAGACTGATTTATTTTAGCAGTGTGTGTTAAGTACTAACATACCACATACAGGAGTATGTTTGTGAGCACTTACATGCAGTTTCACATTTCTTGCACACTAATTAGTGGTTGGACTTTCAGCTGGAAGCATGTGGTATGTGTATACAGTTACATTAGAAACAAGGTCTTTCCATGGCCATACTATAACTGAGGTCACTTAACTCCTCTAGCCCTCAGGACACAAACCGTATCCAAAAACTAAAGTATGTGCTGTGCAGTCCCTCTAACATGCCAATGAAACTTGCCATGAAAATAGTGGCATGACAGTTAATATATCACAAGGCTCATCAGAGAGATAGAATGCCCTCATGTTCAAAGGGATAATGATGGAGAGCTGCAAAATATAGAATATACCTGCCTTCTACTTAGAAGTAAGGATCACTGAATAACTGCTAACTGTTAGTATAAAACATGCTGGCAGTTAGATAGACGTAGATGTACCTGTGGTATCAATGTGAACATCCTAGTTAATTTACAAAAAAATAAACTCTGATCTTGACCGACCCTTGATCCTTCAAACTCATCTGACATTTTTAGTAAAGCATTTTTCTTCGACTCGACTTTTAGGGTTTTCCATTAAGGAGTAGTACTTGGTACTGGGGTCCCAAGACTGCTGAGTCAATCAGAAAACCTTGATGTCACGCTGCATGTTGGTCAATGGCGCCACTAGACGAGTAATGAGAGGAACTCCTTCACAAAAATCTAAACTAGAATTTTTGAAACCCAGCAATAAGGGAAATGGTTACACAAAAACCAACACTAAGGACCCCGAGTCTGACAAAAAGCTGTAGACCGAGCAGCAGGTATACCATTGCCTTGACATCCACTATTGTTGTGCTGTGTTTATGTCGCATACAAATGACATCATCGAAGGACTTTCAGACGCATTGCTATAACAACCCCACGCACATTAGGCGCTACTCTATTGTAAGGGAAAAAGACCAAAAATGAGTAGAGTCGAGTGGGTACTAGTGGAAAAGAGGCTGTAGCTACACCTGTGGTATCAATTTCAAAACCCTACGTCGCCTCGTTCTCCAGTTATCGCATTCTCAGGATTTTCAGAAAACTTGACTTCTGACCTTGAGAACTCATGATAATTTGTAGTAGATGCACCTATGCTTTTTACTTTTTACAACTAACTGCAGCTGGACTTAGCCTACATCTCTTTTCCTGAATAAATAGAAGCTGACAGACTTCATTCAGAGGAGGACTCAGCCTTTAAGGAGCCATCAGCAGCCGTTATGAGCAACAGTGGAGATGTGTGCACGGATTCTTAGCTTTATGATTATTATTACTGGCACACACACACACTCTATCCAGTGTTGCTAACAGTGGAGTCTAGGGAAGGAGGCAAGGAAGGAATGAGAGTGTATAAAACGCCAACAAAGGATGAAGAAAAGAGGCCTGTAGGTTGAACATCAAAAAGCTTGTGGGGTCATACTGCAATGTAGTGCTGTTTTCCCAACCAGAGGGGTTGAAGAAAGAAGTGCTGGTCTCAAAGCCAAAGTAAAGTTTTACTGTGGAACAGAGAGGGTGAACCTGTCCTCTTTGTAACCCCAGCTAATAAAAAACCACACTATCAACCAGAACCCCTGCCCAGCTCCACAGCTTTGCCTTGGCACTCAGGTGGTCTCCCATTCCTCACACTCTCTCAACCCAATACTTCACACCAAGACAGCAGTCAAAAGTATTCAGACCAAGCAGCATGTTGCCCTGAAATTTATGAACAGTAGTTAGCCAACTGATTTACAGCATCGCAGTGACCCCAGTGGCCTGACAAGTGACTTCTGAGATGGTGTATCCAGATGCCTGCCTGCTTGCCTCCTGCATAGGCTCTCAGTAGTCAGTAACATTAAAGCCATGACTGGTGAAATAAAAATGAATTAACACTGTTATTCTATTTTCCTGTTAAAGAGGGTGAGGGGAGTTAGACCTTTGCTTGTTAAAGGAATGTGAAACTATTGAAAATGACTTTCCAAGGCCGCTGACAGTTGTCTCTCCAGGGCTGGATGGTGGTAAAGGTCAACGGACTACTTTTATTCCCTACCATGAAATATTTCTCAGGTTTCTGCTTAAGTTGGCTTCAGTGCAAATCATCACATGGCAACAGAAATCCCTCTTATATCTGTACACTACATATGACATACTCACATACAAAAAAACCCCACATGCACCACTGATATCTAAGTTATTAGACAGGTTATCTAACGAAGTGGAAATAATATAAAGCAGAACAAATACATGGAAGAGTGGGACGTAACAAGACTATGAGTAATGGAACAGGCAATGAGAGCAGAATCATCTCTCGTGTCAAAGCATTCAGTTCCATTTCCAATTTTACTCGATCAATTTCGATATAACATTTATAATACATATGAAGTTGTTGAAAGTTTGACACAAATTTTGTTTCCTTTAATATTAAATTGACTATATTAGAATATCTTGGAAATAGTAGTTAAAAATCCTAGAGTGTTGCATTGGTAAAAAATAAAATCCCCAGATTACATGTGCATTCCTTTTTATGTGTAGGCAATACCTTTACAGTCTATGCGCTTTATACTAGAGTATTAAGAAATTCCATCTGTATGATCTTCAGTACAGTCAGAAAACAGGAACTGTTCTTTATACTAAACTAACCCAGTGATGCTGTATGTTAGGGCACTCTTTGTATCCAGAAAGTTGGTTGGCTAAAGAGGCTAACACTTTAAACTGCTAGTGTGACATCGCCATCAGCATCTCAGCACAATGCGAACAGATCTGCCGAATCCCAGCCACTGCATTTGGAAACAAGTGTGCTGTAACGCAAAATGTGCACTGGTACTGAATACACATATAGCAAAATAATACTATGGGGGGGGGGGGGGGGGGAAAAAAATTTAAAAAAAT
>VUQG01008544.1:0-20518 GCA_015106755.1 Etia nguti | reverse complement strand
GAGTGTGCTGTTTGCTTTTCCTGTATTGTGTCACCACATTCCCATCTAAAATCACAATGCCAAAGCTATTCTTTGTTTTTAACCCCCCCAAACTGTTAAAGCACCTATCTTGGATTCAGAGCATTTCCTGTTTCTTTCGAGTTCCCAAGAATGGTGCTGCTTTTCAATCTTTGTTCACAACCTAGGACAAACTATTACCTTTGGCAACAATAGATAGGCCTTTAATATATGCTCCTGTGTACATGCAAATTTGGACACAGCCCTCTGTACAAGCAGATGGGATTATGAGTAAAAGACAAAAGTATGGTCATGCAGCCCCTCATCAGATGGCATTTCTTCCACGACCCCACCCTTCCAATAAAGTGAACTGCACATGTCTCTGCTTGCCTTCTTAATTCCAGTGTTTTGGTGGCAGGTTGTTAATCTGATTTTCTTTTTCTAAAATCTAGTCTGAAGTTTAAGGAAATTATCCTACTGTCAAGGCAAACCAAAAATTATTAATAACAGAATATCATTTTTAATTGTGTCACCAGGTATGGACAGTTAATCATGTTATTTTCCTTCTGCAAATATGGTCTTTTGAGAAATGGTGTTAGGTGACAGCTGCTTTTGTGCAAAGGAAGAGCCTCGACTACACACCAATACAAAATCTTTAAAACTAGCAGTCACAAAAACATTTGGAAACTGATCATAGCAGCTGGTAACCTGATCTTTCTGCTTAATTTTGCAGTATAACTAATGTTTAACGATACCTAGAGTTCGTTCATGGAGGAGCAAAAGCAATTTTTAAAAAATTGTTTTCATTACTTCTGTGACTGTTTAAACGTATTTAATTTTTGCATGCATCCTTGAATTTACATTGCAATAAACTGTAATCACTGCTAAGTTCTTGGATATTATGCCAGCAGCAGAACATACAGGGGGCCACAATAAATATTTCACAGCCTCTCCCTCTCGTCTGTTGCTTTTTCCTGCCTTTTCTCCTCCCCCTCTGACCTATGTCCCACTATCTCTCGTTCCCTGACCCACTTCCATGTGGCGGTTTGCAGTACCCGTTAGGGATGCCATCACAGCATCCGTCAGATGCTGCTTAAGATGTGTGAAGGTCTGTATCAGTGTAACAAAGAGTCTCTGACTGCAAGCCTGTCAGATGCTTCCAGCTTTGATGTTACTGTTGTGGCTATCAGTCATTACTAAATCATCAATCCAGCAGCTAGGCTTTGTGGATAGAATTAGATTTTTAGTACTTTGTTTTCCCATTTATATATCCTCGTTTTATTAAAAAAAAGACTACGTCATGGCCTCTTGGTTGAAGATAAATTTTTGCTACCAAAAGATGCCTAACTTGTGTTTTATTTACAAATGCAGTAATTTTTTCGTTGTCAAAAGCTGAAATACAGTATTAAATATTAAATACTATAAATAGTAGAAAATAATTTTCCTAAGGAATGTTGGGTCTTAATTTCCCAGTATCATGGGACAGTACCAGTACAGTTTATCTAGTACTATATAGCTTATTTCTTTCAAAAGTTAATTCTTCTGTTTAAAAAACAAACAACAAAAAAACCCAACTCATTCACCTAGTGAGGAATGTTAATCTTATGAGTACAGACTGACTTTTCCAACTCTGCTGTGCTGTGCTTTAAAGGATTTCCTTTCTCTGTTATGCTGTGAAAGAGAGCCGATCTGCTAGTTAAAGAGCCCAGCGTAAACTTTAGTGTACTGCTAGAGATATCTACTGTACATGTATACAGCTGTAATCCCATGTAAGAGTTAACTGACTTTAATGCTGCTGAAATTGGAAAATATTTATTTTATCATAACACATGTAATGCCTGTGTGTTATAGCTATCATTTTTGTTTGAGTAACAGGAAACTGTAAAGGAACTATTTTATTTATTTGTTTATTTATTTAAATATAGCTCCTTATATTCTGCAAATGCTAAATTAAACCAGTTCCTCCAAAAACATAAGGAAATGTGTGAGAGACAAGTTAGTCTGTTGAGTGACTGTAGCATGGGTGATTCACTGTCAAATAAAACATGGTTCTTAATATTTCATTGACAAAGCCATGATCTACAGTCACATGCTAAAGATTAAGCATAGCTCAGCAACAGGCCGGGGGGGGGGTACCGCAACCAAATCATTAGCAATGATGCCGTCTCTTGAATTTCCCTCATTCTTGAGATATCCCCCTGTCTTCAAGGAAGAGTCCTCATACGTGGCTTGATTGTTCATCATGCTTCTGCGTTAAGCTATTCCTGTGATCAAGCTGAGTCTATCCCAGGTTTTAATGTGCTCAGCAGTAAAATGTCTTCTGCAATCTTCACTTCCTGCTTTGAGCCGAGTTGTGTTTCCTGTCTTTTGACCAAGCAGAAGCTGGCTGACCTCATGTGTATCACCCAACTGATACACACACACACACACACACACACACACGCAAGGTTTCACATACTTACAGCAGGCCAAAATGAAAGGAACAAATTGGTGGTGTCTCGTTGTCCTGTTCACACATAAGCTACAAATTTTATTTTGTACCAAATTAAACTGATCACAAACCACTTTTTTAAAGGTTTCTTTTGATTCTTATTACAGCCATATAGTCCTTACAAAACAAGATTTGGCCAATAGCCACTGCTAGCATTCTTTTGTGGTTAATGCTTAACGTTTAATGAGTTTATCTTGTTTTGAGTTCACTATATAGATAACAGCCACGAATATATTAATGATGCATGACTATATCGTTGAACTGTGGCTATTTTTGAAATCACAGGAACACTTTGAATTGTATTGCATTTGGGTATTAGGCCAGTTGCTTTATTTAACTGGTAGTTAAGCCAAAAAATTAAGCAAAAGTAAGAATTTCATGCTTCAGCCATTTAAATGTTTAATAGCCTAACCTGTGAGAGCAAGTTGGAGGACACAATTTAAAATCAGGGACTAAGTGCTCTCCTTCAGTTCTTGTTTATAGTAAATAAAGTTAGGTTATAAACTCTTTATCTCGAGGCCCAATGTGATGAGAGTTTTGGTGTCAACAACTTGGATTTTAAATTGTTTAATCATTTTGGGTTAAAGAAAAAGTGTTACTGCTTACTTCAATAATCTTTCTTATGTCAAACTGCCTGCAGGAACAAGGAGTTATTTTGTTTTGGGGGGATTTGATGCTACTGGTATTCACAGGTTTTGCAATGACTGTGGTTGTCTTGAGTAGAAATCTGTTTTGTTTGGAGTAGAGCGTAACTAAATTTGTTGTGTTTTACAGCTCCCACTGGTGAGGCCTCCTCTTCTTCCAGTAAATCTGCCAACCAACCTAAACTTTCCTACATCCAGCTTAACTTCATCAGCTCCCCCTATACTAAGCCCAAGCCTGAAGTCAGTCATACACCCTCTTCCCCCAGCTCCTCCTTCTT
This sequence comes from Etia nguti, assembly GCA_015106755.1. Classification (NCBI taxonomy): domain Eukaryota; kingdom Metazoa; phylum Chordata; class Actinopteri; order Cichliformes; family Cichlidae; genus Etia; species Etia nguti. The sequence goes on along the minus strand of VUQG01008544.1, from coordinate 17,108 downwards.
TCTCTCAATTTTCCACACTGCAATATGGCAGGGCGAGGTGGACCAGCACGGACCAACGGCACCGCAGCAAGCAGCAAGATCTGCCAGTTTAAGCTAGTGCTGTTGGGAGAGTCGGCAGTGGGCAAGTCCAGCCTGGTGCTGCGCTTTGTCAAAGGCCAGTTCCATGAGTACCAGGAGAGCACCATCGGAGGTGAGGTTTTTTTTTTTGGTTTGTTTGTTTTGTTTTCTTTTCTTTTCTTACTTGATTTCCACAATTGTCTATTCTATTATTCTTTGACTTTCTGCTTTACTTACACACATAAGTAGCATCAAAGCTATATATGTCTTGTGTGTATGTGCAGGTAAGCACACTCTTGCTGTATGTGTGAAATTGATCATCTACAGTGTAAAAGTAGACTTTACAAATCATTTCCAAAAATGTAAAACGTAATCATAAACAGATGTTTTTGTTTTTGTTCTGACTCTTAAAAAGTTTTAAATGTAGGTGCTCAAGCAGAAAACCATGTCCTTGCTAGTTCAGAGAACTGCTTGCCTGCAGGTCTTAATCTTTTCCGTTACTGGAGTCTATCCAGGAAGAGTCGTATAACCAGTTCTTTGCAGCTAAAATGAGCCACCAAACTCCTCACATGTATATTTGATGATATTAAAATATATTTGAGATGATTGCTAAATATGTTTGTTTGTTTTTCCTACACTATGGGGTCTTCTGCCTGAGCAAAATCATTGGTCCAGCTGGACAAACAATCACTGAGTTTAGTTATTAACACATTTACTCTCCTACTAGAATTCCAGTGCTGAATACGCTACAGAAATAAAGAAATTAGTGATGTAAACAAACTGAGTTTTGCATGTATTTGTAAGTAAGTAAACAAATGATTAGCTGAAGAATGAAATGGAGACTGAATAACCGATTAATGACTTTAAAAATGAAATTAATTGATAACAATTTTTTGACAAATATAATGTAAGGAGGTGGTGCAAAGTATCTGTATTTGTTTCCTGGGTTGCAGCCATGCACATGCTTCTCATTGTTGGGTTTATATGGAGTTTCTTTGCAGTTGTAAAAACTGTTAAGTATGTTGTGATTAGCAAGATCAAAAGGATCTTTCTGTATAATAGAAAGACGTGGCAAAAATCTTTCTTACCTTAATGACAAAGTTTGAGTTCAATGAAAGAGAAGGAAAGCTTCTTCTTCAGTTCTTCATCTACCCATCTCAATATTATTGCTGCAACATTTATTACACCACCTCTCTGCTCATGTCTGGATCCAATATTTATGTATTATTGCAGTTTCTCACTTTAATTTAAGTTGTTTATATTGCAGTTCTGTATCAGGTGAAGAGTAAACTGTGTTAAATCAGTGCTGAACAGTTGGTTCATTTGTTCTTTCTTTTCTTTTGGTCGTTTTTCCTTTTGCTTTTTGTAGAACCAACTTTCCCCATGTTTCCTGTATCAGGTTGCTTCTGAGTAATGTGGCTGTAGGATGTAATGACAGGAAGCTCACTGCTTACACTCACCAAAAGACTTGAAACGAGTCAGCATTTTTTATTTTTCTCTCAAACTTGTGGTTGGTCAGCAGCATGCCTAGTCAAAGATTACAAAGCTTTAAAGTATGTGCTATGTAAGTGAGTGCTCAGTTTTCTCTGTCATGTGACAGTTGGCTAATTAAATGGATTTTTGCCTCTGTTCATAAACCGTAGCGTGTTGTATATACCTGGTAGCTTTTTTGTTTGTTTGTTGTTGTTTTTTTGCTTTATAGGTTTATCTCCATAGCTGGCATGTCCTCTGCAGTCTGAATTTATCAGCAAATTTTAAACTTCTTTTCATTCAATGAATAATTTCCCTCATTACATTTATAATATTGTGATTACAAAACCAAGTTTAAACATGAAAGTCCACCCCTAGAGATGATGACTTTTCTGCTTTCTCTAAACCCCCTTTTTGCCAAATATTTAATAATTTCTTCTACTTCCTTTCCAGCTGCCTTCCTCACACAGACAGTATGTTTGGATGATACAACAGTTAAGTTTGAAATCTGGGACACTGCTGGACAAGAACGGTATCACAGCTTGGCACCCATGTACTACAGAGGAGCCCAGGCTGCCATCGTGGTCTATGATATCACCAACACAGTAAGTAACATGCGCTGTGACAGGACTGTGGACAGTCAAAAGTCGTATGTCATTTGTTTGCTGACCCTTGTCTTCCAGCTTGGGTTGATGATTGCTTAACCTGACCTTTGGCCTTCTTTTTTTTTTTTTTTTCAGTCAAATGTAAAATTAAATCCTGCAGCAGTAATTTACATTTTAAAAGCACAGCGTTATGTAATGGTGCACATTAGACGGGTTTTTTTTTTCATTTTTTAAAGGATACATTCACACGTGCAAAGAACTGGGTGAAGGAGCTCCAGCGACAAGCCAGCCCGAATATTGTGATTGCAATTGCAGGAAACAAAGCAGACCTGGCCAACAAAAGAGCTGTAGATTTCCAGGTAATGAGGAAGTTTTGTAATCAGTTGCTGAAGCTTGTGAACGCTTCTGAAATTATTTAACAGACGACTATGTGAATTCACACTGCTTCTTTTTTTTCTTTTTTAGGAAGCACAAGCATATGCAGATGACAACAGTTTGCTCTTCATGGAAACCTCAGCCAAGACTGCAATGAATGTCAATGAGATTTTTATGGCTATAGGTAAGTGTTAGACAGAGGCATAATTAGCTTATTAAGTACTGAAGTGGAAAATAAATCAGCAACTATCCTGATGATGGGAATTCTTAAAGTCTGGATTAAGTAATCATTTCTTACGATGTGAAGAAATGATGATAAATGTCAAGAATGCAAGGTGGCAAACTTTAGACTTCATTTTTATGCACTGCTCAGTCCAAAATAATCATTTCATACGAGGAAAAAGAGGATTGTCAGAAAAACTCATCAAAACATACTGCATAAGACCACTGATGAATCATTTTAGCTGTATTTGGCTAATTTCTCAAGTAAATGTTTAATTGAATTGCTGAAGATTGTAAAATGTGAATTTGCTGATTTTCTTTAGTTTGCATTACACTAAATTGGATAATTTTGGTGTTTGGACTGTTGAGAAAAAAAAAAAGGCTGTTTGTTGTTGAGACATTGACACCAAAAATAGATGAGGATATTTTCCTCTGTCCTACAGTGCTATTCATACATCTAGACTTGTTTGTGAGAGTTGCACAGTTCTGGAGATGTTGTCAGCATCTATGCCTTCTCATAATAACTAATAAATAATAGTAATTATTATTAAACCAGATGGCATTTGACTTGTGATGGGAAAAGTAGAAAAAAATAACCCTATGAATGCATCGTCTCATTTAGATATGATACCCCACACACACATAGAGACGCTTTAGTACAAAGACCTTAAAAAACAAAAACCCTTCCAACCATGGTGTGGGCCTTTTGTCAGTGTCGACCAACTAAATGAAATGCTCACTGAAAAGAGATGCTCTTAATATTTACATCCTGTTACAAGTGTAAGCCTCTCATAATGGGTAAATAGGTGCCTAGTTCTACAGTCTAGCACCTTTCAAGCTTGGCAGGTGTAGTTAAGTAAAAGAAACTGACGCTGCAGGTTGCATTTTCATTTCATTACCAGAAAAACTCCATCTGGAAAAATAGCACTACATGTCAGGGGAATAATATGTGAATTTGTTCCTTTTTAGTTATTAAACAAAATCTTATTACTCATGAAAATAGCAGATTGTTGGACGCTTACTGTCGTGCTATTATAGTACAGGAATTAAGTCTTTGTACTTTGTACCACAAAACAGCCAAGAAGCTTCCGAAAAACGAGCCTCAGGGTGCAGCAGGCGCCGGCGGACGAGCCAGAGGTGGTGTGGACCTGCAGGAAGCTGCACCGCAGGGCAGAAGTGGCCAGTGCTGTGGGGGCAGCAACTAGCACAATGAATCGGCTGATGCAACCAATCTAAAGCTTCGATCAACCCGACCAGAAATTAGCCAGCTGTCAAACAACGTCCCATTGGTCAAACCAAACCACGGTCAGACCAACCACCCTATGAGCAACACGGCACCAATTAACTGTTTGGCAAATGAATCCACTGGCCAGTAAACTGCCAGACTCCACTGATGGTTTAAACTGGCGAACCAAGCAACAGATCAAGAAATCAACTTATTCATACAGAATCATGTTTCAGCCCCAGGACATGCCAATCCATGACCTCTAGATTGATGATGGACCCTTGATGTCATCTTGGGGGGGGGAAATGCATCCCATTCATGGAAGAAGGAAAAAACAAAAACAAAGCTCAGTCATTACCAGTGGCACTTAGTAGCGCCACTCATTTTTGTTTCTGTATTTGTGTAAAGGATTTCAAAAAGTAATGCAACCAGAAGGAGTATAAGAAGATGCACTAGCCCTACCCTTTCTATTCTGCCCTCTTTCTTTCCCTTGCACCATAAATTTCTGAAGTTTTTCCGTCATGGTCTTGAGACACGGTTAAAACTCAAATAGAGGTGCATGCAGCATCCTTCACTTTTCTGTCTTGTCCCTGGTCAGATTTTTGGAAAAAGATTTCTACCAGGAGAAGAGGAATGGAAACATACTTCCATCTTGATGGAGCTGTGTAGATTGAAATAAATCATTATTATTTTTTTCTGTTTCCTTTTGACACAAGCTGGTCAATATGATTTTAAAGCCTAGTCTTTCAGGTTTTACAATCATCCAACCATGTTATTAAACAATAAACAGTAAATAGTACTTTAATAACATCGTCACTCGTGTAATTTTTAGCATTAATGAAATGTCTTTGAATCATCGGTGTAAAATGGCAAATACATAAAGCAAGATTTGTTTTCGTGACCAAAATCACAATTGTGTACTGGAAACATATGACTGTATTTGTATCCGACTTTTCAAGTTTATAATCAAACAGTAGTTCTTGTCAAAACATTATCTTCCCAATCTCTACATGATGTTTTGTCAACCTTAATTATGTTGTGATTTTTTTGTTTTTTGTTTTTTCTGTCTTAATTTTTCTCTCTGAAGATCTATGGTATTATATTAAATGCACTGGTTCTGTCTCATCATTTTGGTGAATTTAGAAGTTATCCTCGGCTTCCCTTTTCTTTTCTCCCTCCTTATTTGTATTCTGCACATCAGGGAGGGATTGCTTTTCAACACTGTTGTCGTCATCCTGTTATGGCATCAAAGACTAGCACAACAGAACTTGCACGGCAGTCACTGCTGTTAGGTGAGGGGGGGAAGGAGGAGGAAGGAAAATGTAATTTTATGAATAAACAAGGGTAAGGTTATCTTTCTTTGTATGCCTGTTTAATCATTTTGTCGTATCTAATTATCACACTGGATTTAAAAAAACAAAAAACAAAACTATATCAGCTTCTGCTAGTAATGACAGCTATGAGTTGTACTGTTGTGGCTGAGTAGATTTTAATAGAATATTTGAAGTAACACTTTTATCCCACTGCCTGACGAGAGTTTAAATGGCATGTATTATCTGTAGCTGGTCACAAATTGGCTTTGGCATTACTTTTACCAACTCTCTATATTTCCAGATTCCTTTCCCGTTTCTTTTCTCTGTGGGGTGTGGTCTAAATAGCCTGAGATTTCCTAAAGATTACATTTCTATTTAAACTGGCTTTGCTTTCTTGGCTATTAACACATGCTGACTAGAGTTTCCTGGAAAATACCAAATATAATAATCCCTTAGCTAATCTAAGTGAATCTGAAGAGATCAGTGAAGTAGAGAGGTAATTGTTCAGTTAGCACTAAATACAGGTTTACTGTTAGGTTTTTGTTTGTTCCTGTTATCCCCCAGGTTTTTTGTGAAAAGGTGAATCCTTTGTGCCAACCAAGGTTGTGATGTGGTTTGTAGAAATTTTAGACACATAAATCGTAGCCATCTCATCCAAACAATCTAGATAAACTATTTAAATATATAATTATATAAAGAATTGGACAAAATTATAAGCTCTTCTATGACATTCTTTCTTTTCCCCAAAAAACTTCCCAAGTGCTCTTTTACAAAGCAAGGGATTTTCAATGTAATATTTCTAAACATGCTAGTTTTCTTTATAAACATAAATGATTTCTATTTGCACACAATGACATAATTATTATTTTTTAAAGTTATAATTTGCCCACTTGTTACGTCCCCACGAAGAGGTCTAGGGGTGTGAGTGTGGGGACCAGAATAAATGGGTCCAGAATGAAATGAAAAGGAAACCAGACAGGTGTTCTATAATAATATAGTTTTATTACAAATAATAAAGTCTCACTACAAAGAACCTCAACTTAAAGAGCCGGCAACGCCGTCTTACCAATAATGCCAAAGAAACAAAGGAGGCAGTCACAGCAACAAAAGAAACAACTACCAGACAAAACAAGGGAGGCACTTCCCACACTTCTAACTTAACTCCTCAACACGGGAAGACACTTCCGGGGCCCACAAGACCATCTACTCACTACTCGAAGGAGCCTGTCCAAAACCTAGTGAAAAACGTGTAGAGCCACAGGGGAAAAAACCACCTCACTCTTAGTTCATCCCCAGCTTATATAGCCTCAGAGAGGTGATTGCTGACTGGGCCCAGGTGGTAAACAGCAGCTGTGTCCTAGGGAGAGAGAAGGGTGAGAGAGACAGAGGGGTAGGAGTGGCAAGAGAGGAGGAGGCGGAGAGAGCGGGCAAACACCCCACCCACACACTCCCACAGCCTCACAGGATGTAACACCACTGAAAAACTGACCTTTTTATTGACCCATAGCACACTGCTCTGCATTGATCTGCTTTAAATTTGTAATGCTCAGAGCTTGTAAAATCCAGGAAAAACTGAAGAGAATCTTCTAAATTACACACAGTAGAAAAACTTTAGCAAGATTTCGAGCTGTCGCTTGACAAAGCATCATACAAAAAAAAAGTTCAAAACATAAAAAAGTAACTAAAAATTTCAACGACTCCAGAACAACTGCCAAGACTTAGCCAAATTGTTAAATGTAGTCTCAAAGAAGACGATCACTAGACCTCTCCACAGGAATGGGCAGCAGACCAAGAAAACCCCACATCTGCGTAAGAGACATCTTCAAGCCAGACTGAAGTACGCTAAGGACAACCTGGAGAAAAATTAGACATACTGGAAGCCTTTCTTTGGTCAGATATGACTACATTAGAGCTTTTTGACCATAAAGACACTGCGCAGGAGACAAAAGTGTGGCTTGCTGAAAACTACACGTGGATGTGTTACAAATCCCCTCCTCATTCCCCAAGTCCCCCAAGTCATTCACAACTGTGAACTGTGAATGGTGCTCATGGCCACTGATCAGTAATCATGAGAATTTGACGATGATAAAACTGAACTCACTGTTAGTCGGTGGTGCTACTTTCAGTCGTTATGCAAATGTACCATTTCTAAGGCTGGGGAAACCTGTAGTCAGCTGAAACTGAAGCTGTACTTTGCACTGGAAACACTGCATCCAGATGAACGGAATCAGCTCTCTGGGATTTCATTACTGTCATGATTGAGCATTCATCAAGACATGATGTATAAAAGCTAGTTAAGCGGTCGTGTGATTTGAGTTTTATCCCAGATATCCTGCCTGACACAACCCCTAGGGGGATTTGGATCTCTGGCTAGAACTGTTTTTATTATTATTATTTATTGTTAAATCACATTTTCACATTGTGGACACTAACAAGTATACACACTTGTGGCCTGTTGCTGTCTGTGGCAGCTGTTATGCTGACATGGCTAAAAGAGGACATGTATAAAAAGGGATATTTAATCCTTAATCTGATTGTGTGGAGATATTCAGTTTAGTTATTCCTTAGTCAGAATGTGTTTGATTTGGGAACTTAATTTAATCCAATAGGATCCTGTAATAATTTAACCAAAAACAGTATCATTTGATAGAGTAAAAAGTCCATCTTATTTTTTAACATTGTCCTATAAAAAAAAGGCCCCAAAAGATTTATTTTTTTTTACAAGATTTTAGCCTTCTATAATAGTCCTAAAGGAATCTTAGAACTTTAAATTTACCTGGTGGGGTTTATTTGATAATGGCACTTTCATTTAAACATTTATATTGGATATTTCTTCTAAAACTGGCTGTGGTTTGTCATTTACTTTTGGCGTACATACAGTGATATCTAGGCTCCTTTTTCGTCAAAAAATAATTGTGAGAGCTATCTCACTGTTGCAGTTCCCACTATAACCAGTAGAGGGTGAGCTGCTAACTAAAGAGGGTTTAACAACACACGGCAGGAAGGTGGGCAACGAAGACATGCAAGCGGAGATCTGTGGTAACATTTGTGTTAACGCATTTAAAATATAAGGACATATAACTGACAAGATACCTAACCTTACAGACACTTAGTTAGCTATTTTTGCACGTGTTACACATACAGAAGTGTAGCATATTAAAGGAACAACGTAAACCCTCACAGCGAGTTGATTCCTTTGATCTGTGCTGTGGGCGGATTTAACTGGTTGGGGTCCGTTAAGGGGAGGGGCAATATAAATCAGTTGTCAATAAATCTGAAGAAGGCTATCGGTTCTAACCGTAGATAGTGCAAAATAACTTTGCTGCGATTCTAATAAATCCAACTTTGCCGACAGAACTTGAATGCCGCATATGAGCTAAACTGGAGCCGAGGAAGACTGTAGCAGCGTGGATATGTCGGACCCGGCGGCGCAGGCCTTACAACCCCGGCTTCTTCAAGCCCAGTCTGCTGGGTCAGCGGGCTCCAGTACTACTACTACTACTGCAGGCTCAGGATCAGGGAACAGTGACCCGGTCAGACCAGGGCTCAGCCAGCAACAACGTGCAAGCCAGAAAAAAGCACAAGTCCGAGCTTTCCCACGGGCGAAGAAGCTTGAAAAACTTGGCGTATTCTCCGCATGCAAGGTAGCTAGCATAGCTAGCCAAAGTTCACCATAACAAAGCACTCTTCGGACTGTATTAGCATTACTGTGTATATTCAGAAACCAACATGTAGCACGTAACCTAACATACGTGTTGCAGTATCAGTTTTTAACTATCTAGGCAGTCTTCTGTTTGCTGTATTATTCAAATTAAAGCCTCAAAAATGCATTTATTGTTAGCCTAACTGAACAGTCATTCATTGACGTGCAAAAGCTACAGTTGTGTTATTGTGTAAATCGATGTGTATGGATTATTTGCGTATTTTCAGGCTAATGACACATGCAAGTGCAATGGATGGAAAAACCCAAACCCACCGTCGGCCACACGTATTGATCTGCAACAGCAAGCGGCCAGCCTGAGCGAGCCCTGCCGCAGCTGTGGACATGCTCTGGGTACAAACTAGCATTCACGTACTGCTCACCTTGGAAATCCCGTAATAACGAACAAACGTGTATTACCGTCACGTATTTACATTTTTCTTTACGCCTTAATTACAGCTAACCATGTGTCACATCTGGAGAACGTGTCCGAGGATGAGATTAACAGGCTGTTGGGGATGGTGGTTGATGTGGAGAACCTTTTTATGTCTGTGCACAAAGAGGAAGACACTGATACCAAGCAGGTCTATTTCTACCTTTTTAAGGTATGTAAAAGGCATTCGCACTTAGTGTGATTGTGATAGTGGTTCAGTTGGACTCAGAGGTTGATGTACATGACATTTTTTTTTAGCCCTATTTAAACTTGTCTCTTCACTTCTTCCCACTTTTCTTAAGCTGCTGAGGAAATGCATCCTTCAGATGAGCCAGCCAGTTGTAGAGGGATCCCTCGGAAGTCCACCTTTTGAGAAGCCCAACATTGAGCAGGTAAATTTTAAGAATGAAAATGGCTTTGGTGAATGTGTTGGTCTTGAGCAGTGTCTACTGACTGGTGAGCACAGACTTTAAGTCTTTAAATATTTTGTCTTTCTTTTAATTTCAAAGGGGGTTTTGAATTTTGTCCAGTATAAGTTCAGCCACCTTGCACCAAAGGAAAGACAGACCATGTTTGAGCTGTCAAAGATGTTCCTTTTGTGCCTAAATTACTGGAAGCTTGAGACGCCTACGCAGTATCGTCAGCGTACCCAGAAGGATGATGGGACGGCTTACAAAGTGGACTACACTAGGTGTGTTCATTTGATATTAGAGAAAGCTTATGTGAACATTTACTTGTTTCTAAGGTGACTATTGTGTGTCATCCTGTGCAGTAAGGTGTTTCTTCTTGTGATCCCAGGTGGTTGTGCTATTGCCATGTTCCGCAAAGTAATGACAGCTTACCGCGCTATGAAACCACTCAGGTGTTTGGGCGCAACTTGCTCAAGTCCATTTTCACCGTCACCCGACGCCAGCTCCTGGAGAAGTTTAGAGTGGAGAAGGATAAACTGCTACCAGAGAAACGTACACTTATCCTCACGCATTTCCCCAAGTAAGGACAAGCTTTATCGAAACGGTGTATGCTTATATTCGAATTAAAAGGAAAGCTGAAAAGCTGCAGAAAGATTATCAATGTACTTGATGGTGCACTGGACAGTGTTCACATTCATCTTGTGGGGATCACTTTGTGGTTATTACATGTGTGTCTTCAGGTTCTTGTCAATGCTGGAGGAGGAAATCTATGGTGAGAATTCACCCATATGGGAGGCTGATTTCACCATGCCTGCCTCAGATGGCACACAGCTCGGACATCAGACAGGTGAGGCAGTTGTACAGTTGAGCTATTGAAATGTGTTTGTTGCAGCGTAAGGCATATGCTTTACTTTAAAGGCAAATGTTCAGGCAAACTAAGGGTGAATGCGGCAGTATGCTAGAAACCAAAGGAATCACAAGGTTTTTGGTGCAGCACAAAACCCTTCAAGGAATATGCATTTTTCTTGAGCAACCTATGGTTGCCCGGAAGTCTCTAGGTCTGTGTGACTGAAGGCTTAGCTCCTGTCGTATAGTTTGTAAGTATGTCAAGTCTTTGTGTCTGTCATTGCAGTGATCAGTCCGGCTTCAGTGTCTGGCTCCCCTGCTCTGTCCAAGTGTCTGAACAGCAGCTCTTCTGTCGGCAGCATGGATACTGGAGGAGTAGAGCCAAAGACAGGTGTGTAAAACAACATTAAAACCACCTGCACAGGACTCTAGAATGTCTTGTAATGTCTAATGCTAGGATGCTGTCAGTGGCCTCTGTGGAGCAGACATGTTTTCAGGACCTCCTGTGGGTGCGGAAATTGGATGAGATTTTGAAGTTGAAACAGCACTTTGGGTTTCTTGTAGTGTTCCTTAAGTTTCTGAACAGTTGTTTTCTGGTATGTTGGGGGATGCCAACACTGTATCCTTGGTTTTTAACAATCTGTAGGTAATGCTATATATATATAGATATAGATATAGATATGATATAGATATGATATAGATATATATATAGATATCTATCTCTCTATATATCTATATATATATCTATATCATATATATATCAAATTAACATAATAATGACTTCTCTAAGGTTTTTTTTTCAAAATGTTCAATATTCGCCTTGCATGTCACTGGATTTTACTGTCGTGGCTGATCAGTATATTCTCTTGAGATATAGAGACTTTTTATTTTTATCAGATAGTCCTGTTTCATAGATCACTGTCGGCTAATGTATATGATTTTATTGCTTTGATCTGAGAAATGTTGCACTCTTTTCAGGAGACAAGCGTAAACTTCCTGAGACCTTGACGCTGGAGGACGCCAAGCGGATTCGTGTGATGGGAGACATACCAATGGAGCTGGTCAATGAAGTCATGATGACAATCACTGACCCTGCTGCTATGCTCGGACCAGAGGTCAGTTGGTTAAACCCCTTTCTTTTAATGTTTGGTTAAGTTCATAGCACCTGGAGACACCCTGGTCAATTTTCTGTGATTAAAATTTTTACTCACCAAGCATGGTAACACTTTTAGCATGGAGCAATTCTGAATGAATACCATGACGTGTCATAACAGCCTAAGTGGTGGTATTTAAAAAGCTATGACTTAGTACCAGGTTTATGTAAAGAAATTGGTGTTATTTGGTACAATTTTAAAGACATTTAATACTGATGTTGTGTTTTGTTTTTTTTGTTTAATATTGCTAGACTAATCTGCTGACACCAAATGCTGCCCGTGATGAGACTGCAAGGCTGGAGGAGAGACGTGGTATCATAGAGTTTCATGTCATTGGAAACTCACTTTCCCAGAAATCAAACAAGAAGATCCTGATGTGGCTGGTTGGCCTACAGAATGTCTTTTCACATCAGTTACCTCGTATGCCCAAAGAGTACATAACACGACTGGTCTTTGACCCGTAAGTCTATCGTTCTTTCCACATATCATGCCACCTGAGGCCCACACACGTTTGAAATCTCCATCTTTTTAATTTTAATTTTTATAGGAAACACAAGACCCTAGCCCTTATCAAAGATGGCCGCGTCATTGGAGGCATCTGTTTTAGGATGTTTCCCACTCAGGGCTTCACAGAGATCGTCTTTTGTGCCGTCACATCCAATGAGCAAGTTAAGGTACATTTATACTCAGTAAGAGTTTTCGGTTCAGAAAAACCAGTTTACTTATACGTACCTATGGCAAAAGAAACATGAATAAGATTATGAGCATTATTGGTGAATATTGTTGGAATTTCTTTTCTAAATACGGTGTTTTTTTTGTTTTTTTTCCTCCGGTCTCTTTAAGGGCTATGGTACCCACCTGATGAACCACCTTAAGGAGTACCACATCAAACACAATATCCTCTATTTCCTCACCTATGCTGATGAGTATGCCATTGGCTACTTCAAGAAGCAGGTACTCCAGGCGTGACTTGTGCATTAACTGTCCTCTTCCCTCTCTCATTTTTGTCTTTCTAATAATTCTTTTTTCCTTTTCCCTCCGCAGGGCTTTTCCAAAGACATCAAAGTGCCGAAGAGTCGATACCTTGGATACATCAAAGACTATGAGGGAGCGACCCTCATGGAGTGCGAACTGAACCCTAGAATCCCTTACACCGAGCTTTCTCATATCATTAAAAGACAGAAGGAGGTATGTCAGAAGTTCTCATTAAAGCAAACCTTGTTTTTCTTTATTTTTGTGAACATGTCTGTGTGTTTCTTGTGTGACGTAAATTTGAAAATGTCAATAGATTATTAAGAAACTGATTGAGAGGAAACAGAGCCAGATCAGAAAGGTTTACCCGGGTCTCACCTGCTTCAAAGAGGGAGTACGACAGATCCCAGTGGAGAGCATTCCAGGCATAAGTGAGTGTTTGTTTTTGTGTTTGTGAGTGTATGCGCACTGAAAAAATATATAATAAAATACTTATTAATGTTTTACTTACAACTATTTTTATAATTTTTTTTTTTTTGTCTTTCTACTCAGGAGAGACAGGCTGGAAACCCAGTAACAAGGACAAAGGGTAAACTCTTTGGATATATTTTTAAATGATGTTGCTTTGGACTGACTTCCCTGCAGGGACACTTTCATTGAACAGTTTAAGGTTTAGAAATGACTGAGTGGTGAACAAAACAAAGCTCAGATGAGTAGAATCAGTAAAAAAAAAAAAATAATAATAATAAATACCTACTGAAATATAAAATTTATCGAAGTTGTTATGATTTTGGTATTAATGCTAAGATGCCACTTGGTGTTCAGAAATGTATTCACCTAACTTTAGCTTTCTGTTGTATGTTTTCAAGTCTGCAGGTCTTCCAAGTGTAGTCAAAGGTTTACTTATTTATCATTTATATCTTTCATAGGAAAGAGGTGAAGGATCCTGATGTGCTATACAACATGCTGAAGAACCTCCTTGCCCAGATAAAGGTCAGGATCACCAGAGGCCTCTATTTGGAAGCAGTATTTGGGGCTTAACTTCAGGGTTAACCATAGATTTTCACTGTTATAAGGGTTAACTTTTTACCAGGGGACCTCACGGTGCTAAGAAGTTCCCATAAAAAGACTCGTCCATAAGAGGTCTCTTTTTAAAAAAATTTTTTTTTTAAAAGTTGTTTATTTTCAAGCTCTCGTGGCTACCATGACCTGGATGACTGAGAACCTACACAGACAAGTCACTTGGATGACTACTGACTGCAAATTTCCCTAAGCTTATAAATAGTACATTTGCATAACTAGTGCCATTGACTAACAATGGACCGTGAGTTCAGTTTCACGATCTCGAGTATTAAAATTGTCATGACTATCGATCTATTTCCATGAGTACCATATTCACGGAGAGTGTGGGAATGGCCGCCGCGTGCAGACACGGACAGCTGGAGACCCGACGGCCGAGTAGTCATTCCTGTTATACTTCTTCAAAGTCCGCTGCCTGGGCACATGCGTAGTTTGTACACTCTAATGTAAATTCTACACAGACAAGTCCGCCCAGTCACAAAACAACAGGCAGGCACATGGACATTCACGCATATCCTCGGGCTTAATGTCCAATGATGAAATTTAGGTCACAGCCCAAGCGGAGTCATGGATGCTGAGGGGGGAAAAAAAAACGCTTTAGATGGTGAAATATGTACTCGAAGGCCCTCTCCTCAGTTCAAAAATGGTCACTTCCTTTTCATATAATTGACCTCCTTGACTCTCCACTCAATCACACACCATTTCTTTGGATGCAACACTTGTGTGGACTTCAGTCAGTATTTTTTCTAACATTGTAGTTTTCAATTTTTGTAACATAAGCTGCTGTGCTACCAGCAGACTTGCATGTTTGTCATTGGACACTTAAGGAAAAGAGATTCTTGGTATGTTGAACTTGCTTGCAAGTAAAAGGCCCAGCTAACACCTGAGTGGAGCACACACAAGGATACACCCAGAGTAACAAGACCTGAGACTAACTAACTAACTGGGGTGGCTGTGGCTCAGGTGGTAGAGCGGGTCACCTACTCACCGGAAGGTTGGTGGTTCGATCCCAGGCTGCTCCAGTCTACATGCCAAATATCCTTGGGCAAGATACTAACCCCATGTTTGCCTACTGGTGGTGGTCAGAGGGCCCGTGGCGCCAGTGTCCGGCAGCCTCGCCTCTGTCAGTGCGCCCCAGGGCAGCTGTGGCTACAATGTAGCTTGCCATCACCAGTGTGGGACTTAGGGACTAAGTAAAGTGCTATACAAATATAGGCCATTTACCATAACTAAAACTTTGTCACCTCTGCAGACTCATCCTGATGCTTGGCCCTTTATGGAACCAGTGAAGAAATCTGAAGCTCCAGATTACTACGAAATCATCCGTTTTCCTATTGGTGAGTAAGCCCCGCCTAGATAATACACCCTCCCCCCCACCTCCAAATCTCTTAAACCTGCATTTTACAATACAATACACAGTACAATGTAAAATATCAGAAATTTAAATCTACCACTTTAAGAAAAAAGGGGTTTCTTTTCAATTTGATGGCAGCAACATATCTTAAAAAAAAGAAAAGAAGTTGGTACAGGGTTAAGGTGTGTGTGTGTGTGTAGCATCCTCTCTTTTATCAAAAGCCTGTAAACACCTGGGAGCTGAAGAGAATAGCTACTGGACTTTCAGGGAGAGTCCCATTCTTGTCTGATATAGGATTCTAGCTGCTCAACAGTCTGGGGTCGTCTTTGTTTTATCACTGGTTTCATGATATGCCAAATGTTTTTAATTGGTCTGGACTGCAGGCAGGCCAGTTTAACACCTGGAATCTTCTACTACGAAGTCTTCTTATTGTAATAGATGCAATAGGCAACTTAACATTGTCTTGATGAAAAATGCATGGTCTTCCCAAAAAAGGTTACCTTGACAGAAGCTGCTGTTTTTGTTTTGTTTTTTTAAATCCACAGTCATGTTACTGATCTGTTGTGGATTAAACTAATTTGTTGTCAAATGTTCCTCCCAACTATCCTGATGCATGCTCAATCATCCAGGTAAGTAAATCCCAAAAAGTTGCTTCTGTTCATCTGGACGTAGTTTTCAGTGGGAGAAACGTTTTGTCACTCGTCCAAGTGACTTCTTCAGTCTGAAGAAAATGCTACGAAAAGACGAACACAATCAACTTTTTGGGTTTCCCCCCAGCTGTTTCCCTTGAGTCCAGTTTGCCTATGTTCCACCTTGTTTTTGAGATGTGTTACTGCCATCAAAATGTTTTCTGTGATAATATAGATAATATATGGGTTTGAGATTTTCACATCATTGCATTTCGTTTTTATTTACATTTCACATCCCAGCGTTTTTGGTATTGGGGTTATTGTTTATGGTATTTAAGCCATTACTTTTTAATTTACACAAATTTTGTTTGTCCTTGTTTTGCCCTCACAGACCTAAAGACTATGACAGAAAGACTCAAGAACAGATACTATGTGACCAAGAAACTTTTTATTGCCGACCTACAGCGAATCATCACCAACTGTCGCGAGTACAACCCCCCAGACAGCGAGTACTGCAAGTGTGCCAACACTTTAGAAAAATTTTTCTACTTCAAATTAAAAGACGGAGGTCTGATTGAGAAATGAAGTCTGCCTCAGAACTATTTCGATTGACAAGGAGTTACTTTCACAGCGGCCGAACACCAAGATAGAGAAGATTTTTAGCTACTGTCATAACTGCGTTAATAAAAGGTTATGTTCAAGGGAAAAGAATTACTGAAAAATTGTTGGACTTACATCACAGCCAGTTGAATACTACAAGTGTCAAAATATGATCCAGTTAAACTTATCTGATGACGTCTTCTTTCAGTACTCACAGTGGGTGAATTATCTGCTAATACATGTTTCAATGAGTGTACCAAAGTTACAGGTCCAAGTAATAATGCGACTCTTTCCACCATTCTTTGTAGGGTGACAGACAACAACAGAGCGTTTTGTTGCATTTTACAGGAGCCAGTGTTTAAGTAGTGTAGAGTTCAATTAAAAAAATAAAAAAAACAAGAAAAAAACAACAAAAACTGGACCTTGGGACCTAAAGCCACGTTGCCTTCCATTACTGAGACACTTGAGCATCCCAGCCATTTTCATAGGAATGAATATAAATGCTCTAAGGGGCAAAGTGCTTAGAGCACTTGAAAAATGGGAAGTACTTTGCTAAGTAGTACTGAAACAACTGAATTAGTCATTTGTTAAAAAAATTAAGAGTAAAATTGTTAGTCTCACATGAAGTGCAAATTCTGATTGTTTGCAAGTGAGGACTTTTTT